>JAYRBW010138590.1:0-15310 GCA_036023295.1 Invenusta paracnida
ACTTTTTTTATTAGTAAATAATATAATTAATTTAACACATTCATTCTGTTTTTAAAAAGATATTAGGATATGATCAAGATCCTATGCTGTATTTAGGATTTAAAAAGCAGTTAAAATGGAATCTATTATTTCTTGAATTAATTTTTTTATATATAAAGCCCAGAAAAATACTTTAGACTATATTAAATATAATTTAAGTGCTTATAAATGTCAAATTTTATAATTTCATCAAAATATTAGTCAAATCAAAATATTTTTATTTCACAACATTTTACAAATATTTTACAGCAAATTTAACCCAATGCAGTACTGCTAGAATTATAATCCCCATTCAATAAGTAGTATAATTTATAATATAATAATTAATTATCTTTAATTAAGTATCATTTATAATAATGATATTAATTGTGCTATCATTAATATTCACACTTTATACAATAGCATATTATATAATATTATCTTTCTATAGATTCAATATAGGAAGCCAATAATAATATAGTTAAATAAATAACATAGTCCCTGTAAAATAAAATCTGATGATATTATAATTAATAACATGAAATCTGCTGATCTTTTAAACTCTTTGAATTGATCAATGTTGTCCTGAGTGAGTGCTCACTTGAAATTTTTTTCATTTGGAGGATGTACATTCAGTGCATCAAAAATGTGATTTACAATCAAAATGAAGGTGACAGTTTCTTTTATATTGCAAAATCCAGGATAGTTCTAGTCATGGATCAATTTGAGTGCTATTGCCATAGAGCTACTCATTGTTTGTACTGCAAGGGACACCTAATCAGGCAGAGAGAGAGAGAAAGAAGGAAATTAAATATTTTAATACTTAACATATGGTGAAACATTTCAACAGTTTATTGGTAATTAAGTTTGTTTCTGTCACCATTTATAACAGTGGGATTTATGTGATAAATACATGAAGGAGTGATTTTTAGTAGTGTAGGTGCTGAAATAATAATATAAAATAAGTCAAAAAATATTACAGTGATTTTTAAAAATCTGATGAATTTTATGTTCATAAAGACATTATTTATATACCCAAATTTCTGCATCACTGACAGATAAAAAAAAAATTGAAATTACCTATACATTGTTCCAATCTTGATTTACAAGAAACTTACTTTCATATTTTGCTGACTAAAATTTACATGACGATCACTAAACTTATTTGTAACAGTTAAACCCTGCATGGATATGTGTGACCACTTGGCTTCCTCCACATAATCAACCATTATTGTTTGTTAATCACAAAATTGATTCCAAATGAGCTTCAGAGAGTGACATGCATCAATAAATACATTTATTGGTTGATCTGTGACAGGATGTGGAAACTAGACTTTAAACTGTTTTGTACAACAGCCTAACTTTCGAATTGTTGATAGATTTGTTGGGTATCCATCCAATGTCAGCTTAGAATGTTGACTCCTGCTTGATGCAAAAGATCAATGGCATCTGTGAGCAGATAAGCTTGAACATTGGCAGTAAAACTATTGACAAAAAAATAACCAATAGCAAGCTTCCAGCTACCCAGGATGCCAACAGCCATTAGAACCAGAGCCTCACTCAGTTTTGGTATCAACAACTGCACCAAAATCTTCATACCCAGCATACTTTTGCAGTGAATGGTTGTAGGTACCCAAGTTACTTCTTTAACTTCATACATCAACTACAAGTATGCAGTATTTGTAGGACCAGTCATCATCAGCAACTTTCTTTCTTGGATATTCAGATGCTTCAAGACTATAACTTGGTTTGCCAAAGTAAGCACTCATCCACCTGTAGAAATAGATAATGAAGTAATATTTTATATATATATATCTATACTGATATGCAGAGATAATATTTAGACACTGATTAAATATAGCAACAGAAAGTTAATTTTACATCTCTAATAAAAACCATTACTACAATAAGAGTGAGAATAGAGTATGTAATTTGTTATTTAATAATAAATAGAAAAAATTACTATAAATTAGAATGAATGATAGGATTTGCACAACTATGGAATTATGTCAGATGCAATCTATTCATTAAAGTGTATATTTAGAAATAACAATTAGTTCAATGAAAGTGAAGTTTTACCACAATTTAGTATTCATGAGCTTTTCTTTAAACAGTATTTATATATATGTATGTACCTACATGGATATATTCCTGAAACAATACCTTTAAAGTTACAAAAATAACAATATAATGCCCATTATCAATATTTCTCCCAATTAAAATGCTTTGTGGTCCTGAGATAGTACATTTAAATACCTATGTAATGTATTGGGATGAGAAAGAGGAAGCACAGATTGACAGAATTTGTAAGCTTTACTCACATAATATAAGCTCAGTGTCAGGGCAAATTTTCGATTCTATCTTTGATTTTGTTACAAAGAACAATTTCTTTATAATTAGCAGCTGGTGAGCTAATATGAGCTGACAAAGTAAGGTAATTTTCATCATATCGTTGTTCACAATTAGAAATTTGTGTTTGCTAAGAAAAAGAAAAACGTGATGGTACTGCTGAGGCTTTAAATCTTCTTCTTTGTTGTGTGTTGCCACTATAGTCAGAATTGACAAAATGATCAGAACAAAGACAGCTTCCTTCTAATGCCTGCCACTGAGCCTTAATAGGATTGTTTGCCCCAATTCTCTTGCAAGCCTTAGCCATTCCTGTTTTGCATATGTTTTGCAAAATATGAATGTATAATATATTGGTGAAAAAATGGGCATAAATTAGTTTATTTACTTAGAAAAAAAAACTATGGTAAAATCACAATGTATATTAACCATGCTAATAAATCATAGATCTAATAAAAAATATGTCATCTTTACTAACATTTATTAAACATTAGGTGTATTCTGCATAACATAACATAAAATTAGACACAATTCTGATTATATTCAGTTCAGTTTTAAAATTGAAATTGAGAATTTTTCAGTTTTTTAATGCAAAAAGATAGATTAAATTTTTACATTTTGAAATATTTTTTCTTTTTAAAATTGATGCAAAATATGTTTTTTCAATTTTTTTCTTAAAAAATTGGTCAATATTTACATTTATTTTAATATAACTCTAGTCTAGTCAATATGTCAAGTTTATTATACATGCTGTTTGTCCGGACATTATGAGTGGTGTGCTAGAAGCGTTAAACAGGGGTGTTTTATTAAATACCTTTTCAGCACACCACTATGATTTTACAACAAATATGTTTCAAAAAGTTGATTTTTATTTCAAAATAATATCCAATCAATTCAATTTTATTGGAAAATTAAATACAAGTAATTTTTTTTAGTTGATTTAAAAACTGTTTTACAAAATAACATTTAAAAACAGTGGTTTATTCCATGAAAAATTAGACTTGATGTTCTTTTTCTGCACATATTGATGCCTATATTTAGCCTGTACATCATGCTTGAAATATGTTCAATGATTTTTTTTATAAATTTGTATAATTTTCAAATAATAAAACTAAATGTTGTTCAAATAATAATATGTCATAATTTTAAAATTTATATTGTGTATAAACCATGTAGTATTAAATTTTATTATTTGACATCTTCTAATGGATTTGATTTCAATTTATCCTGTTTAAAAAACATAAAGAACAATACAGAAGATAAATATTCACTATTTTTAAATAAAAGTTAGTACAAATATATTATTAGCTTTATAATATTATATGCTCTTACATTTTTTATACTATCTTACAGTTATATACTACATTTTAAAATTTATTTTTTAAATAATAATATTATTAGTTTAAACTGATAACATATTGTATTAATTTAATTATATTCTATTTTCACTAATTTTAAAAGAGAATGTTCACTTAAGCCAAATGAACAGTCTATTGTTCACTTACTAGTGCAAAGTAAAAAATCTAAATGGTAAAATTATTAAAAAATATCCATAAATAATGATAAATTTAAATTTCTAGATTAAATAAAAATAAGCTACCATCATGGAGAGTTCAGATCAAAAATAGAAAATAATAAATTTTAATATTACAAGCAGCAGAAAGACAGATTAACACTTAAAATTTTAAAATATATTTTAATTTTTTATATTAGTACAGGTACTTGTTCTAAGTAATAATAATATTATAATATTAAAATAACAAAAGTGGGCAGATAAAATAAAATATAATCATAATAATATTATTTACAGATATAATTGAATAGAAATATATTAAATAATTTGGGAAAAGCAAAATTAAAGTATATTAGCCATTAAAAAATAAGTTGGATTTTTAAATATGACAAATTCCTAGGTTGTTTAGTTCGAAATTTCAAAATTTCATTTTCAAAAATATATCCCTATACTTATAGATTGAAAGCTGATGGTTTTTTCTTTCCAAATATTATTTTCATTTTAAAATTGTTTAATAAATAAAAAATGTATTAACATTTCAATTGGAAAAAAGTGGAACAATTTCAGAAATTTTTATATAGCATTTTTAAAAGGATTTTGTGATCATTTTTCTTTAAAAATAAGCTCATAAATTGGAGTTTTTAGATGTTCTCTAAAATCCTTATTTTAGTTTTAACTAAGTTAATTTGAGCTAAATATATATATAAATATGACTTTATTTTGAAGATAATGTGATATACTAACTTAATTATTAATATATATAACAATGAATACTGTTCAATATCAACTATTTTATGCACTTTTTGAAAATATTAATTTTTTGACTTGTTTTAAACAACTTTCAATCAACCTTTAGGGGTTAATTGTGCATAAAATCTGATTAGATATTATTTTTCTTCACATTTTGATATACCTATACCAAATATGACATATGTTGCATTTTTAATTTTGTTTTTTTGTAAGTGTGAACTTTTTTTAATAAAAACTAATCTATTGAATAAATCAAAAAGATACACACTAGGTTTTGTAGTTTAAAATGTGTAGATAATGAAAATATGATAAATGTTTTTCCTACTTCAGTGTGCAATTTTTGATTTTAAGTTTAACATTACAGGGTGAAAAAAATTATCACAGTGGTACCCAATTTATACTTTTTTAAAGCAGGAATTAATATGTTATGAATATCCAATAAATCATTAAAAAAATATATTACCAATAGAAAATACCAAATTCTTTAGAATGTTTTATAATTTTTAACAATAGTTTAATGTAAAACATACTTTTTAGAACTTTTAAGTTATATTATAATATGCAAAAATCATATAGACTAAACAAATTAACTGAACCAGGTACCTAATATTTTTACTAATAATCTTGAAATGCTAATTGGTGTAATATATATTCTACATAATAATGTAAATAATTACATAATATTAATATATTTTCAGTTTTTAAATCAAACCTTTTGGATAAATCAAATGGGTGAAAACAATATAAAACTTACTTATCTAACTATATAAAACATTCGTTTTAATACCATATAAATTTCATTAATTTTCTTAATGTATTTATTTCATTTTAACTTTTAAATAATTATTTTTAATTTTAGAAATTGAAGTGCACAGTAGACTATATAGTATATAGCCATCCAATATATTATATGATTATAAATTAAATTAGACATAGGCCATGGCATAGCCATCTAGGGCAATGCCAATATTATAATATAAATGTTAATAAACTACCATTCTAGAATTGATAGTTTGAAAGAAAAATATAATTGGAAAAATTAAATGTCATATACTATAAATCTTGGCTAATAAATTCACCCCCATATGTACCTATTCGTGATGTAGATTAGAAATTCAATAATTTTAACTATTCGAAAGCTATAGAAAAATGGTGCTATAAGTAGTCATAAACTTATTGAATCAAGATTTTTTGTTACGTATACTTACATGTGAAAATTAATACTCTCTGGAACGTGTCCATAACGATTTGTACATCCATATCCGGTACAGTGTTTCGGCATTTAAAAAAATATGACGAAAATTGAATTTGGCTTCTTAATAAGTTCTCGGTTTGTGCCACTATTTAAATCATATGTTTGTTCTAAGGAAAACGAAGCTAAAACAAATATATATCTCTCTCTATATACTAAGCATGAAACACAGGATTAAGCAATGTATTGATCTATTCACAATTGTGATTAATCTGTTGTGTGAAATATATGTTAAAGACATTAAATATCTATTGATTCTGAAGATATAGTAAACACTAATAGTAATATTTAAATAAACCCTGCCAAATAATATGGTCCTTAAGTTATTGGTGCTGTTGTTGCTCCACACAGAGATGTAAATAAAAATGAAAATTTTATAAATTAAAATAATTTAATAAAATGAACTGTTCTATCTATTTTTATTATTGAAATTCAATACAGTCTTTATTCTAGTTTATGTTAGTATTCTTATCTATAAGTTGTATACTTCATTTAACTGCTTACAAAAACTATGTGTTCTAATTTTTGTTAAGCATAGTTATCTAATGTCTAGTAAATATTGTAAAGCCTTTTTACTGTTCTATTATATCCATTTGTTATTTTGTTTCATAACTTCACAGTGTGCTTTTTCAATTAATCACATTATTTCTTTAACATGATATATGTTATTATTATATTACATATATGTATTTTGTTAAATTTATATCCGAAACATCGTATCAAAGTGAGTAGATTATATTCATGCATATTTTATTATTGTTGTATATCTTATAAGTATGATTATTACCTAATCTTTAAAAATACTGTTTCTTTGTATATTTATAAAAATATGTCATTATTTGAAATTGATCCCACTTTATTTTGCAGGTTCTTTAAGTGATTTGTAGATATTATTATTCTACATTAAAAGCGTGTAATATATAATTTAGTGTGTTTTTCAGTACTTTTAATTTATAACACTTCGATGAGCCCAGTACCTTAGGTATTGTGTCATCACCAACCTGGGGATTAAAATCCCATATTTAACCCTTAACAATCCATTTTTTATTTTATTCCACTTTATTATATTTGTTTTAGTATTGAAAGCAGAGTCACCTGTCTTGAAAACATTTCATGCTGTACTCTTAAACACTCATTAAAACACGTTTTCTTTGATATATTCACTAATTAATTTCAACCATTTTTACATTAATTTAGGCTGTTTTGCTAACACCCAATAGTTTTTCTTTGATTATTTCTAATGTTTTAAGATATGGGATTAAAAATTTACGAAAATAAAAAAACAGTTATTTATGGAATATGCCTAAAATTTAATAAATGCTACTATCTATATTAATATAAATTTAACGATTCATGCTAAACAATTTCTTTAAATGTTGAGTTAGTAAATTTTTGAATTACAGTATTATTGAGTGAAATAACCACCATTTTAAAGCATAAGTGCGTACTATACTGTGCATTTAATAATTACATTGCTTTTACTGTATATATAATTTTAATTAAATTGGTTTATCCTTTACCTCTTCACAATTTTAAAGTAATTTCATTATTATACAATGTTTTAGCATAAGATATTAAGACATTAAACAAAATTTGACGTGTTTTAATAGTTACACAAAATTTTTTGTATATCACAAAAGTCGTTTAAGCGCTTATGAATATTATTTATTACTATATATATAATATCTTCTTATAAAAAGCTTCATAATATAATTTTTATGATTAATAGTATGTACCGTATCATGATGTGCCATTTATATGCCAAACGATAATTGTTCATAATTTATAAAACGATTGTTGTTAGTAAATGTATCGTTTAACTGAACACAATATGTAGTTGTACTGATAGAGTACGTGCACACTAGTTTCAACTTTTCTTTCTCAGGTGTTGCCTGGCATTAATTATAATCATATATTAACTATCTGTTTTTAATCACAGCCTCCAAAAAGTGCAAAAATGAGTAAGGCAGAGAAAGAGAGGAAGATGCGTGAAGAGGAGGAGAGAAGAAGGATAGAAGAAGGTGAGTGAGACACCACGAAGACACGTTTTTATCGAGCTCCTGAAATCATGATAAACGACTTCTATTGATATTCAATTAAAAAATACAACACTTAAATACATATCTCATATTATGACTTCGTATTTAATAAAGTTTAAATGTGTAAAAACAGTCAAATCACAATACGATAAACATCATGAAACGATGGGAACCAAGATTTCTCTTTTTGATTTTATGTATTATAATGTGCTTTGTCAATTTTATTTAAGAGAAATTCGTTGTATTTATTCCATTTTGTTTAAATGGGAAGGCGAGAGTAGCATTAAAAAAATTAAAGATGTTAAAGTTATTAAAGTTGTTCAAAAATAAAAGATATGTATATTATACTCAATGCCGTTTGTCTAGTTTCATTTCTTTCACTATAGATGTGCTGCTTCACAGATGTTTACAAAAGCTTTTATAGAGTGAAGTAGTTGTATCTCAGTAAATAAAATAACCATTAAGTGCCAAACCTTTTTTGTTGTTATTTTTATGCTGTATTTTGGTTATATAAAATTAAAATTAAATATATATGTATAACTTGACATGTACGGTGTTACCACATCTTCTTCGTTTTATGAAATTTTGTATGGGATATTTTAAAATTTATAGTGTAAGTATTATTATTTAGATAATTGAATCTCCAAAAAATATTTAGTAAACTAATTATGACATTTAATTGAGTTAATGGATATAATAGTAATTTAATTATGCCTCTCTATGACTAATATTTTCTATAACTCGATACATTACCGATGTCCGCACTCTCGGTTGTATTCTGTCAACTTCTATCAACGTATTGTCCTGGCATATTTCAGAGGAGGAAAGGATCCGAGCTATACAGGAGGAACGAGAAAGAAAGAAGAGGGAGCGTCTGGAGGCTGAAGAGAAGAAAAAGCGGGACAAAGAGGTGTTTTAAGGATTCCTTTTTTTATTTAAATGAATTTGTTACTTTACGAATTCCTTTGTTACTCAATATATGTATACTTTAAGATGAATGACATAATTGGTTTTTAACGTACTACTTTAAATAAAAATATAAATGCAATAAAAATATATAGTATTTGCAGTTAATGAAGTAAAGTTGTAGCATATTCTACTCTTTTAGAGTATTATATGCACTATAACCAATATATAATAAAGAGATACCTATTATGTATACAAAATGTGTGAACAAATATTTCGTTACGGACTATTTGATAGAAAACAATTATTTCTAACATTTCACAGTTTACATAATGAACTAAATGCAAGATAAATAGATTTAGAAAAACATGCATACGTAGACAAGATACTATATTTAAGTTAATAAAAAATTCTAAGTTTTAAGAGAGCAAGTAGGTATATTCACCGAGTTATCTGATAATTCTTTTCGAAATATACAGTATTCAGAAATATTCATTAATTACTTATAATATATGTACACAGTGAAAACATATTATCAGCTTTAACATGAATATAGAATTTTAGTATATTTTAGATTTTTCTGTATTTTTTTGTTTACTTTATTTAATATAGCCACTAATTTGGGTTTACATTACAGTAATTAAAAAATGCAACATGTATTGAACCTTTCTTGTATTATTGTATTTATGTTTCAGGAATTGATCAAACGAGCCGCGGAATTAGAGGAATCCCGATCAATTCTCGGTGAATTGTACACCAGTCTCGCAGAAATGGGAGTTAAGGACAAAGTAAAGGACAAGGTAGGCATGTGTGTGCGAGATAACTGGGTATGGTGTCTGAAGGGGTTCACGATATTCAATAGGTGGGTCTTCATTAATATCTTATCTCAAGATATAGAAGTGGGTATACGTAAAAAACAACCAACATGTCGAGACTCTTTTGGGGATAATATGTTTTTGTAAAAAATATCAAGCTTCCAGTGCCGATCATTTTTTTGGCTGATACAGATTAATAGAGTAATGGAAGGTCTGAATAACACATGTAAATATACGAAGATATTCACGACATGTGTATTAGCGTGAAATAATGTCTATTCATTAATAATCAATAAATTTTTGGGGTGATAATGTCAAGAGGGAAAGATACACTTAGCCGGTGCCAGATATTATTATGCATATTATGCTATCTACTCACTTATCGCAATATACTTTCCCATCAACTTACAATCAGTGGGATCGGTACATGCTCTGTGATGGATCGCCAGACCCAGGTATTCCGCAGGAGATCAATACATTCATCAACCTCTGGAGAGAGGACAGCCAACGGGTTGTGATTGAAGAGGTCCTTCATGACAGTGAACTTGGACTAAGGGTGAGTGGTGGATAAATAGAAGATTCTTTGTAACTTAGTTAATTGTGTATCTATTTTCTTTTCATATTTATACACCTACTTTCAGTTAGTCAATGAGTTGGACATAATAGCTAATAACCTACCTCCTGTTGACAATGAAAAGGAGATAGAACGTTGTCAAACTGTAAGTTGCAAATATAATTTGATTTGTTATCTATATTATAGCTTACTTGTGCTGACTACTGCCCAATTTCAAAAGTAGTAAATGATTTTATTATTTAATATTTTAGACTACTTTATTTATCTGTAAAACCGAACTATTAATACCATTGGAAGCTAATCTAATAAATGTTGTTATTCTCTTCTTCAAAGAGAAACATTATTAAATAGGCACCATGTTTATTTTAATTTTACATTTATTTAATTGGCCATCTTGTTATATTTTTGCTGCAAAAATTGATTTAAAATTGTATTACTTATTTTAGAGATTAACTGGATATGAATTAATCTCTAATCAAATGCTCATAGTCATATTATCTCTGATTAACTCTATCTGGCCTTTACTCCGATTTTAACATATATATCGACGAAAGACTTAACAGCAACAACAAAATAATTCGAAACTTTCAGAAACTTGGTAAAGAGCATTGGTTAAAAATAACTGAATTATTGATTAGCTACAACCAAATGTATTTTAGCTTCTATTTTATATAATCTATAAAAGCTGGCTTAGCAATCACACAATTATAACTCGTTTTTGAGAATATATCAGAAATACATTGCTCTAATTACATCCTTATAGTATCAAAGATTAACTAATTTAATCTTGATAAGGAATTCAAAAGCATTCATATTTGAATAATCTCATCAAGGCATTGACGAACCAACCAGTGTAGAACTGGTGCAATCTTTCACATTGACAAATATTCTACTGGATTTATTTTTAAGTTCTGTATTTTTCTTTTCTTTTCTTTCCACTGACACTCACACCCTCACAACCCCAATTCAGACAAGTTTGACTCTACAGAAGCTTCTCCGTGAGAAGTTGGATCGAGCAAGTCATGAGATGCTTTGCAAGGCGACGGCTCTCGCCGATCCAGAGACCGCCAATCTTCAGATGACCTGGAAGAACGACCACATCCGACTCTGTCTTTGGGGGAATCTTAACAAGAATCCGCGGTAGGTGTATGGATGAATGGGTGCAGGGGAGTAAACCCAATCAATGCTCGCTGAACTGTCTACTATATTGCTGTAGAGTATATTGGGACAGCTCATAACAATTTTAAGTAAATATTTTAGACAACAACTTCTACACGCACAATTTAGGATGTTTTTATATATTTTTAATTTATACGCGTTAATTTATATCTGACTGATATAAACTTTTAGGGTATTGTAAACATTCAATTTTATACAACAATGTTGTATATTTATCGATTCAAAAAGTTTGTATTGTGTTAATATATCAAGACTTTAAGTAATATTGATAAACTCAGACTTTTAAAATAATTTGAAATGATTGCATTAACCTTACTAATTTAATTTAACTAAAATTATTAGTTTATTATTTATATAGAACATATCAAATAATTTTATGGACGTTGGCTGTTAATGATTTAAAAAAATACTTTACACGTTAAATATCAACATTATAAATACTTCGAAAATAGTGACTAAAGTGGAAAACTTTTTGATTGTTCTAAAACAAAACTTTTAATACAATAGCTTTGTTTAATACCTAGTTGTTGGTTAGTTTACATATATATTAATAAAATATAGGTGAAACATATGATACTTATTTGTTGTAAATACTAAATATATTTAAATATGATTAATTGCTTTTCCTTATTGAGATTATAATCTACGCTATATTTAGTAATTTTTATTTGTTTACATATAACTGTATATCATGCTTTTAATTTTTTCTTCCTAGGTTAAAGTTTGCCGGGTAAATAATTACTTTGTTCACTTTGTTATGATTATTAGTTTGTTTTACACATAATTCATTTTTGATATACTGAACATATTATATTATATTATAATATAATTTTTTACGTTTCTGTATATATATAAACCTACATACATATATTGTCAAGTGATAGATATAGAGAGTTATGTGAACACAGGTTATGCATTTGAACCGTATTTTTAATCACTTTCTGCTGTATGCTATAACATATGCTCTATATAATCATATTACTATTTCTATACTATTATAATGTCTAAACACGAATTGAATGCATTCTTTATTTCACTGGGTTTTATAAATGGACCTTGACTGATGGCATGTACTTTTAAGAAATAATGATATTATTTTCACGGGGTTTCTAAATATGCCTTATCCTTAAAAACTGATATATTATGATATTTAGAGACATGATTTTATGATTTTTTGGAAAAATATATAAGTCGATTGTATAATATTGAAATTTAAGACTGTGTAATACTATAATTGTTTTATACATAATATATAGCCTGTTATAAATATTTGACTATAGAACATAAATGTGTATTATTTTTTAAATCAATTCTACACTAAGATTTGTTCATATTTAAAATATACCAAAACAAGGTGCATTTTATTATGGTTTTTCATATTTCATATATTCATATATTAATAGCCTGTACAGTATTGTTCTTTAGCATTAGACTTATACATAGAAACAGAACAATTACAAGTAACAAATAAGAACAACCTGAATACTTTAGACTCGCTATACTTTATTTTATAATTTTCAAAATGCTCTTTAACTTCTAGTAGAATTATTGATTGTCTATTGGAACTACATGCAAATATTATATCTAGGTTAATTTCATCTTTCATTTTTATTTGTCTTTTTAATGTATTTTTGTGAATATCTACATTAATTATGCATGAAATTGTAAAAATATAAATTTTACTTTCTAGAAATATTAATCGAAGACACAGGTAAAATATAACGTTTTAATCGTCATTCCCAATTATATTTTTACAAAAATAAATATGCATAAACATTTAGTTTTGTACATTTTATAGTATGTTGCATGAGGCTTGTCAATATTTCCTCGTTAGGGAGTTTTTATCACTTTTATGCACTCGGGTAATTGTCTGTATTGTTTATCAATTTTTAGTCATTTCGTTTTCATTTAAGAGTGATTCAACGTGAATACAGTATTTTGTTTACATTTCCTTGGAGTATTCAATAATTATGATGTTAGTCTATATATTTGAGATCCATTTTCGTTAATTGAATTAATATTGTTGAGAGATGCTGTATTTTTATTGTTACAGTTTGATCATTTATTTTATTTTCGAATTTTTTACGGAATTAAAATTTTCTGTTATAATTTTTTGTTAGATTATTTGTTGAAATAATTTTTTATTCTTCTATAATTAAACAATATGTATTTATGTATATGCTTTTAAACTATACTAACGGCTATATATTTCTCGTGTTCTATTGTTTTAGTCGAACATTTTATAATTAAATATTTAATTTTATAATTAAGATGTCGAAAATTATTCTGTTAGCAAACTAATGAAATTTGACAATTTGTAAATATTTTACTTGGAACGCAAGTGGATATGACAGTAAACCCATATTTCATTAATGGCGGATTTGTTCCCTAGACTCCTTATCACATTTCCGTTTTTCTCATATCTTTTTCACGAACACAGTACATGCTATACATGTATCTGCGGACAATGTAAGTCTAGGATGTATATTATTTTGTGTAAGAATTTTTCTGCCTTGTTCAAATGTTTATTATATTATGACTTAAACGAATTCCGTTATCCTCGCATGTACCCTTCATAAAATTGTTTCATTTTTATATTAATTGAGTGTAAAAAATTGTAAATTAATTTTTGTTTATTTAGGAAAATTGTTTTACATGTAAATATTCACATTTTATTTACGCCTTTTACCTTTTTTGTAAGAGTTTTTGGAGACACCTATACTAATGTTTATTACATTTTTAGGGTTTCTATCCATGATGTTTCTATCCATGGATATCTAATTTAAATAAGCAAAATTTTATTACATGAATAATTAATGTTATAAACATTTAATAAAATTGTAGTCCTTGCGTAGCATGTTATGGAAGTTAATACATGAGGTTAATAAAGCCGATATAAAACTTGATAATTAATTAAAAAGAAGTGATAATACCACCTTATCAAAGGAAAGTCAAAAGAAATTTACAAGCTGTACATGATATAACATATAATATACATTATCTTACTCAGCTTGTAAATTTATTTCATATAACTTTCCTATAAAAAGTGATATTACCAAGAAATATGTATAAGGCTTTATTGTATTTATCTTTTTCTATAATTATTACATTTTTGTTGCTATACCGGCTTTATAAACATCATTTACTGTTATAAACCTAATTTTTAAAGCCACACATTAACTCGTCTTAAAAGTAGTAATATTCTAATCATGTATGCTAATTTATAGTTTATATTGCAGAATTAAGTTCTTGCCAGATTGGTATTTCTCTGGTAATATTAGAAACACAATTATGACAAATTAATATACATATATGTCGGAATAAGCTGGCACTTAGTGATATACGAACGATTATCGGATTATTCCTAGTTTTCTCCATATACATTAATAACTCAATGATTTGCCCTGTATTGGAAAGACAACAAGGACAAATAGGATAATGCGGTTGCTAAATTGGATTTGTCTTAATTATGTTTTCGATATTAATGTATATCTCTTACGGTGTGCAGAATACACATCGGGTCATTTATTATCATTATTAATAGTTTTTAATATACCGAACTTGTATTTCGTGTACATGGTATTCGTCTGGTAATATATCAAAATAGAACCAACTTAATAATTATAGACATTAACAGTCTATTTATTTTAAACTAGTAACTATAGTAAAATGTTATTTTTGAAATTGTATAGATTTTTACAGAAAATATGATCCAAACAATGATATTTACAAATGTATATTTTATTATTGCAAAATGCAAAATGCAATGACACAATGTGTTATTATTTCTCAAATTCGTATTTTATTTTTTATTTTCAATTGTTAAACAGTATTAATTAATATTTAAGTTGAGAGTCGGCCATACCCAGAGAATAATAAAAAAGAAGGAATGCGTTCACGCTTTATGGGTATATAAGT
>JAYRBW010138601.1:0-15309 GCA_036023295.1 Invenusta paracnida
ATTCTTTGGGATCTGTGGGGGAATTAGAGATTGGGGGTAGCTAAGAGGTCAATTTCAAAGGTCAATTAAGGGTCAATAAAAAGTCAATTAAGGTGTAATTAAGGGTCAATCTAAGGGTCAATCAAAGGGTCAATTCAAGAAGTCAATTCAAGGGGTATAAAAGTAGTTACATTACTACTTAAGGCACGGAGAGTTATAAAAGAATACGCGCGTCTGTTATAGCTCATTCTCCTCTTGCTTTCGCCTGTGAACGGTCGTAATCCTACGCGCTCTCTCATTATGCTGTATACAGATAGCGACATTAGAGAAATGAAAGAGTTTTTCAACTCTCTCCTTTCATCTGCAGCTAATGCTCAGTTGATCGGAAAACCAATCTAATCTGTTTAAAAATTATGGACACTAATGCCACCCTGACACGATATCTCCGATGGAAGACTTTCACCATGACAATGTTAACCGCTCTTGTATTTCATCAATCTTTAATGGCGCATTACGATATGTACGATTTTAGCCCACTAATCCTCCTATCCAGCCTCCAAATTTTCTCTCTTTGAAAAGAAATCTGATTAAAGAGACAACAATCACCCCATTCAAAACTCAAAGGCTACATTGAATGCAAGTCCACTCTGTCCTGGCTCTTTGCATCCTACAGATAGACCCACATAAGAATGAGATCTTTCAGTCTGAGCAGCAACTTTTCTCTCTACCCGTCGAAGTTGTAAACAACTCTACATTCTTTGATTTTATGTATCAAGGTCTCTTGCGGCTAGTAGAAGAGTATATCCAGAATAGATCGAACTGGATCATCGAATCGGTGGAATGGTTTGACATGCGTATCGTCAGATATCACAGTATTCTTTAAGATACCTTGTAAGAGCTATACCAAACTCCCTCAACGATCGAAAGTGAAGAAAGCAGTAGTCAACGTGAACAATGGAATCAGAGAAGACTGTTTCAAGTACTCTGTTCTCTCATAACTCCACTATAATGATGTCCCAAAGAATCGTGAGCGTCCTGCAGTCTACAAATAATTGGAAGACGAGTTAAATTTGACGGTCTGACCTTTTCCATCACCACCGATGACATCCTCCACTTCGAGAAGTTGAACCCGGGTCTCTTCATTCATCTACACAAGTGGGATAAAAGAAATGAGATGCATCGGGTGAGAATGTTAAGAGCATGCAGCTACCTGCGCCAAGAGGTCTATGGAGAGAACGACCAAGAGTCCATACTCATCAACGTGTTAAACTATCAGCGAAATTAGGATCACCCACCGCATTATGCGAAGTTGTCCACATTAATCGTATCCACAACATCCAAATCAATAAGAACCAGACACATCATGCATTCAAACATTGCAAACGCTGCCTCCATCTCATTAAGAAGGGGGAATACCTCGAGCAACATAGGAAGTACTGCTATACAGGTCAACCAGAAATTCCATTCCCAGCCGATGATAAGTGCTTCCATCAGTTTGAGAAGTGGCAAGCTATTTAAGGAGGTATTTGATTCCTTTGGATAGCTGCCTCCGTTTCGTGTACAATTATGATTAAATAAACAGTACTATCGTGGTTGTATATTTAACTCTACTTTTATTCAAGGTTCTCTAACAACACTATGTGGCGGCTATTGCTTGTACTTCTTATATAGAAGACTTGTGTGTAAGCTGCTTATGATTGTGATTGTACGAACACTTGCTCGTAATAGTAATGGAGACTTTGTTTTGAGACAGTTTGCTAGACGACACTTATCCCTTTGGTAGAATGTGGACTTTATTGTCCTATATTTAATATTGATTTTTTAAAGAAATGAGTTTGATCACCTCAACATCTGTCTTGTTTCTCTGAATGGCACACATATAGGGAAGAGCGATAGGCTGTAAATATGAACAGTTAGCAGGATAAGGAGGACTAAAAATGGATAGCAGTAGTGATGAGGGACTGAGTGAATCCGACTCGAATATAGAGGCAAAATCTCACTATACAAATATTACACCTCCGCTTACCTACTTATATCGTACGGAAATTGTTAACAGTCTATCACATTGTGGAAAATTGGAACAATATTATGAAGATTTGGCACTTGCCTTTTTACTACAATATCTATGGCAGAAATTATTGAAAAACATGGTGTAGGCGACGGGTTATTTGAAGTCATAAACATGGGGTAGAAATTACCTAAACTTTTACTATGCTTCAAAAGTGCAACTAAAGCCATACATTCGTCAATTTTTGGATAACATATAAACATATTGGGTCTGTGTCTACACATTTTCACAACAATTATCACATATAATATTGTCTGTGGAATTCTAAGTCCTATTGTTAATAGATACTTGTAATACCAAAATTTACTTTGCTCATTATTACATTGGGCACTATCCTAACTATATTACTATATATACATATATGGGATACTTATCACTATGTCAAAGATGTTTTAACAATTATATATTAAGAACTCATGTGACGAGTATTAAAGGATATTTTTTATGCTGCGCTATTTAATATAAACATTCATAACTGTAGTAGTGCGATGTCTTATTTGTACTTTATATGACTAAAATATGCTTATTTCTATAGATAAACTGGATATTCTTTTTATTTGACCCGAGTGCATAAGGCTTAATAAGAGGTCAAGAGAAAAATATAGAGAAATATAAAGCGTAGTAGTATTTAAAAATATTTAAATAAGAGTACAACATGAGCATATACATATGTATGTATGAGATGGGATTTAAAGAGAGAGAGGAATGAATAATGGTTAGCAGTCAGTAATTTTGTTTAAATAGTATTGCAGCGATGAGTGGGGGAATGGGGCAGGGAAGAGAGGGGGCAGGGTGTGAGGGGATAAAATGGCAGCAACCATACTACAAACCCACAAATTCCCTTTATGTGTCTTTTTACGTGAATAAACTGTCTATATTTCGTGCCTTTTTACATAAACCATGACCTGGGGCTCCTAGCTTCGTTTCTGAGGCTTTCTTCAAATTTGTAAATCGAGCAATCGCGCTTCTGCTAAATATACTGTCTTACTGAGTAAGTGTGCTACCGCTTCTAGTGGGTCTAAATTCGCTTGCTATCTTTTTATCGCTTACTGCCGTAAGACTGATAAGAGACAATCTCTGGGATGAATCTTTTCCTCATTTCAGAATAAAAATAATTCTTGCGAATCGCCAGTTCAGCAGCCCTCTGCTATTCTTGTGGACTCTATTGAAGGAAAGGATAACGAATTTTATAACATTATGGGTGAGTTCAGTAAGTTTTCTCGGGTGGATGTCATCGGGCCCTGCAAATTTGTTCTCAATAATGTCTCTCAGTGCTCAGCTCTTCCATGATTTTATGATCTCTCTTCTTCATGGACTTCGCTTTTTTTACTTTCATCTGCTCTCCCTTCTTATGGATCTTAATTTTACTGAAATTGACGTTCTCAGTTTGCAAATTTATTAGGCTTGTCCGTATCTGTAAAGTATCTTTTTCCATTGTGTTTAAGGATTTTGCTATCTTTTTTGACTGCTTCTTTGTACTCGTCCTACAGTTCGTGATGAGCATTGAAGTCTTCTCCATCCAGTAATCAAATGTTGGCTCTAGTTTTACCTTTTTAATCACACGTGCTTATATTTTGAAATATTCATAGTACTATTGATTAAAAGGGTAAAACTAATTAGGAATTATGATTATCATTATTATGAATAAAACCATAATATTTGACATCATGGACGTCAGTAACCACAAAATATAAGTATATTTGTAATTTGCGTCGGTGTCTTCTTTAAAAAGTTATTTGTGCATTTATAGAAACAAAATTTCGAAAAATACATATTTTTGAGTAATACCACTATTGTTATTATTCTCGCATGCTTTTCATTGTTTTTTTCTCCTAATGATTGATATCACTATTTTACCATGTTCTTCTCGTGATATTTAATGTTTTTCTCTCCTATATTACATAGTATGTAGGTACATAAATACTATAGTAATTACTTATTCTTACTATGTAATATTTATTGGTCACAATGTATATTGTATTTGATGTATCGTGGTAGTTCCATCTACATTAATGTAGCCTCTACTCTTCTTTTGCATAAGTGGCAGAACAGAGGGAGCCACGGGATTCAAGACCACCACTGCACTGTTCCCCCAAAATCTGCTGTCAAAATTAGATTTTTTATCTAAGTATTTTGCAATGACACTTACACAGTTTTTTATGACTTAAATCATGTAATGTAGGCATATTAAATCAATTCATTTTAGTATCTGACATATCATCGATATGTCAGAAAATTATAGCGTGCAAGTCATCATGATCTATTTATAGACATATTTGGATTTTCGAGAAATAGTAGGTACGTATATGCTGTAATTGCGTGCGCATTTCAAATTATTCATATTTTTAATATTTGTCTATCTAGGTATATATAGAGAGTAAATTAAGTAAATTTTCAATTTAATTTTTGTTATTTCAATGTTTTAAATTTATTATATTATATTATTAGTTTTACGGTCAATTTTTCAAGTATTCGGGAATGGTGTTCGTCCGTTATGCTCAATTAATTTGACTGTAGAAAAATGGCGCCATAGAAGCTATTCTTAAAAATGACCTTCGCCTTCAACACCATCAATGAAAAAGAGCACAATGAATAATGTTCTAAAAGAAGGAGGTTTTCTTAGATTGAAGCGGAAGTTTGAGATATTGTTTTAACTTAAAGTTGCTCATTTAGTGTTTGGGGCCACATAATTCATGTTAATTCTAACTGTTGATATAACGATCCAAGATGCTAGGAAGGCTGCAAAAAGTGGAAAAATATTCTTGTCTCGTCAAAGAGGTGAACATGCTTTTGATAATGTATATATGCAAACAGAAAATGATTCCGGTGAAAAAGATGTGGATGAGCCTTTCTTGCCTCGATATAGACATGCACCAATAAGTTTTGATGGCGGATGTGATCCTCAGAAAACTTCTACTCCAAAGAATTATTACAAGCGATTGTACTTGGAAATCCTGGATTCAATGCTAGGCCAATTAAATATTCAATTCAGCCAAGATTCCATAAAAATTGAAAATGCTATTATATATTCAGTCAACGGAGAGCATGGTTCAGATTTTCCTGAAGAGTTTAAAAAATTGTAGGCTATATTTCACCATGCCGATAACAACAGCACCATCAAAGTAAAGTCTCTCAACATTACATAGGTACGTTGGCTGAAAACATACTTGCGATCGACTATGACACTGGCCCGATTGAAAAACTTGCTTCTACTCTATGTTCATAAGATTGAGACTGGCAATCAGGACCTTGTAGAACTTGTAAAGGAATTCTTTCAGTCGAATGATAGCTTTTGGTATTTTTTCGGCCAATTCATTTAATATCCTTATTTGAAAACATTTCATATCAAACTTCAGTGTAAATACTATATAAGTGCGCTATTGATCTTTAACTGATAATTTAGCCTTATTTATGCCTGATGTTATGTACATATTATTTAGCTGTACAATGAAAATAATATTTTTATAGAAAAAAATTACAGTAAGTAAATAGATATACTCACATATGTGTAAAATAATCCCTTACTCAGATAAATTCACACTATCTGCATAGTGCATTAATTATAACTTTACTATTATTATATATTTATTAATATAAACACCATCTTGCAACTATTTTGAAATATAGTATTTTTATTTCGATACATATATAGTAAGCAATTCTAAAAAATATTGTAATTAAAAAACAACTATATATATAGGTATAATTTACAGGTAAATACTTACAATCGACCACCATACACCAATGGATAGACTTAAATGAGGATATTCATGAAAAGGACACTTCTCACCTTAAAGACAGAAAAACGGTTTAGTGTTTCTATGGAAAATAAACAAATATGTACTTAATTGCTTGTATAGTTTCAATTCATGTGAATCTAAATGTTTAAACTCAAATAGATTGCAATCCTTATAAGCCTTTTATACACACCCCAATTCAACCATTTTTCAACAAAATTTATTTTATTGAAATCATATATTTTAAATGCCTAATTAGGGGAATTTAGTAGCCATGAAGAATTGTAACTTTTGCACTCTTGGTCCTCCAATCTTAAAATCATTCCGCTACTATTAAACAATATTTTCCCGTCATATTTAATGTTTTTCTCTCCAAATGAGTGATATCTCTTGTACATTGTGTGGTTTACCAAGTAAACCCTTTCATCCGCTATATTATCAGGGGATTTATCTCTAGGTTTATAGATGCTCATTGAAGGTCGCCGATGCTAGGCTCAACTGCTTTTATTCCTCCATGGCTTCGATGGCTTCTTTCCTCATTCTGGATCTGGATTTGAGTCTGTGAATGTTGTTCGGCCTCCAGAGTCATGATAGTATGTCCTAGTGATCCAGGATTTCTTTCAGCAGTGTGGCACCCACCGTCACTTTATGTAGCCCCTTAACGAAACTTAGTCTCATAAAAACGCATTGGTTAGAAAATTCTTCTGTAATTTACTATTAAATAATGTTTTCAATGCTAATATTATGATATTAAAATTTGACTTAAAAGTAAACGAACTAAATGTTACTTTCGATATCCTAGAAAAAGCGCTGATTTCTCAGCAAAATTCACAAGCCCGCAAACTCAACATTTGATGTAACCATAAATAATATTCAGCATAACAATATGGTATGTTTTACTATTTTTATTATAATTGCATAGGCAGCATAGTTTGTGGTACAAATATATCAATTGTACCCAGTAGATTGGCAAAGCCTTAAATCTGTACTATTTTTCTACGAAAGATTTTGTGACATTATAGCTGGCTTAGGAGAATAACGTAACTTTTGGGCGTGATGTGAGAACATATCGCATATAAAGTAAAATTCTGTGGAATTCAGAAAATGAGAAATTATTTTGACAAAAGTTTATATTTTACATTTACGCCCGATCAGCGTTACATAAATGTATATATTTATCTCAAGTACGTACACACACATAGGTGAAATAATTTTTTGTATATTGGTTTGTTTAATCAGATGAAAGTTTTTTTTATGCAATTATAGAAAAACAAATTAAGAACGTCTAATTACTTCCGATAATCTAAACAAAATGTTTTAGGTATATTTTAATTTCCTGTGTTGATTGAGCGCGTTACCGCCAAACGACCAAATTTGAAACATAAAAAATTCCAATATGACATGTATATTTATATCATTTTAAAAAACGTTTTGATACGACAATGTTACTTAACTTAATGAATATCGTTTTAATTTAGAATATATATATATATATACGATTAAAATATTTCAAAATATAGACAAAATCTCATGATCACTTTGTAAATTATGACGAAAAACTAATATTGTTCTGTTAAATATAATGTTTGTAAGCAAGCTGATATAAGATCATATTATAAATTTGGATGTATATTTATATATGAATATTTGTCAGAATTTCTCCTTATTTGTATAACATCATATATTGTATTAATTATGGTATACCTACTGTTTATCGTTAACATACTTTATCGTTAGCTAGTTTAAACTTTTCTTCTGGTAAAGTATAACTGTATTTTGTATAATTCTTTCTTGCCTTTTGCTTTCCAGCAAAGCTCAATAATTGATGTCTTAATCATTAGCTCAAAAATATTGATATTTAACATAATATTATTCAAGACATAAATGTTTAGAGATAAATAAAAAATATTAACTCGACTCACTATGAATATGCTTTATTTTTTTCTTATAGATAAAATGATGCACAAATATTTAACGATTATCCGCATAATATTTTAATTGGACGCAAATAACGAGTGCGTATTTTCCAATATTAGAGCTTAATTATTATAAGTCTGAATTACATTACTAAATTCAAATTCGTTTCATTCAACTGTTATAACTTAAAGGTGTCAAAAGCAGTATAAAATGTGTAACTTGTGATAATTCTCTATAAATTAAAAATTTCTAATTATTAAAATTTATTAATAAGGTTTAGGATGTGCAGATGATGCAACTACTTCATTAATTACTTAAGAGACTACTGAAACTTAATAATCACACAAATGTCAATATGTATCTCTCATGAAAATAATTGAAAATCATTTCTTGTTCAAAATGACATATTTTAATAGTTAGCATATATTTTATAGGAATCTTGTATAGCATCTTCATGGCATGAACATTCACCGTTAAAATTGTGAACAGTACTTACACTTATTTAAGACATAAAATTCGAGCTCAATAATGCAGTAGCCAAGTTAACACTTTTGTGTTTGTATAAAATTGATATGGTTTTTTTTTTTTTTTAGAAAAATGCCATTCCGAAACGAAACAATTTGTAGGATAGTTGTGTCTATAAAATATAGGCAACCAGGAAATTATTTATATTTCAAGCTAAACTACAAAGATTGGAAAATTAAATAGAATGTCATTAACTATTATTTTAATTAATTAAGTTTCACTTTAGAACAGCATGAAATACATTACTATTTTTAACCTTCAGTAGATAATTCTTTTCGTAGATGCATAGTAGGGGACTGCACGTTAAAATGTCCTTCATCGTCATGCTCTTTACTAGATATTTATTCTAGCAATGGAAGTGGAGTGAATAGATTTGAATTTTAAAATATATAAGTATTTTTATTAATTCTTATTTTGCATGCTTTACTTGACAAGTTACGTTCTATTGCATATTGAATGTACCTACATTTAAAATAATCAAAATGTACTACAATATAAAATTATTATTTCTAAAATGAAATATCTCCACTAATATAAAACATGTTATGTCATTATATAATATGTATATATTATGTATTACAATGACTTCAGTATCTATACGAATTCGAAAATATGATCTATGATATTATTTAGATTATTTAGTTTAAAGTTTTGTGTTAAATTCTAAAAAATTACATTGCACCCAAAATATTCGCAAAATTCATAATTGTTCTTATAAAAGTAGTTCTGTAATTCATATTTAAAAAAATTAGAATTTATATATCTTTTTCCAAACACCTTATTATTCTGTTGAATAAAAAGTTATGTTTAGTATATTTTTCTCTATTTGAACAGTCATATGCAGCACACAATTTAAGCTGAGTCAAACATTTTACTTAATTTATTCAAGTCAATTTATTATTGAAAATTTCTATTGAAAACAGAAAATAGAATCAATAAATATATATATATATATCCTTCATGATTAAGAAACTTCGACGTCATAGAAATAGATATTAGTATAGTTAGTTATTCAATCTCTATGTTCGACGTAGTTTATTCGACAACAAATAAACATATCAATAAATATATGGATCGTTAGCTACACATTTATATTATATAATTAAAGTACAGTGAATCGAAAGTTACAATACATTTTTAAATTACTTTAATTGTTCTACAAATTATTTCGTTAAGTAAAATAAACAAAAATGGATTGTTTAATAGTATTTTAAGTATTTTTGTTCAATGAAAAAAAAATGTAGAACCTACTAAATAAAAACATTGAATCATTAATCCATTTATTCGTTTATATGAATTATTTCATGTTCTCTTATTTATTTTACATATGTGTATTTTTGTATGTATATTTACAGAAAATAATGAGAGATAACATTGGTATGAAAGTGCCCCCTTTAAGAAGCAAAATATATTTTTAAATGGGATAATAATAAATTAAAAATTTCGATGACGCATTGTCGAGATTTATAAATCAATTAGTCACCATATATAGGCTTAAGCTAATCAATCTATGTATATTTAGCTCAATTGAAAGACATGAGGTCCTAAAGACTCGAAGGTATAGCAAGCTCAAAACCCGGTAGTACCCGGCCCTGGCTTTAACAGATTGATTTGTGCAGCAGCAATAAACTAATTAACGATTGATTAGTTTAGGTCAAAGGAAATTAATTAATTTATATATCTCGGCAAAGCCTGATCGCCATAATTTACTCTTATATTATAATCTTAATCCAGATAATTTTTCAATTTTTAATTCAAAATTTTCATAACTATTATTTGTCATAATTTATAAAGTCTCACTATTTTTACAGTTGCGATGTTTCACATAATTTCACCTATAAAACATACACCTTTAGCTTTATTTTAACAAATGAGAGGACTATGAGCATGAGTTCGTTGATTGAAAAGTATATTTAACAAATTAAACATCATATAAAGATTGTATAGTACATGCAACTCATCATAGCTTTTGCAAATTCACATACGCATTATCAATAAAAAGTCAGAGAATTATTGCATTATTTATTCACTTAACAAGTTGAATTTTAATGTTGGGAATCTGACTATCTGAAATGCCCCCAGTGAAATTAAATCTATAAGCACTACTATAGGAAGTTTGAAAGTAATCTCGCTTTAAAAAAGTGAAATTTGCCACGCTTATTCGATGATCAATTGCAACCTTAATAGTCCCGGTGTAAGGTAAAGTGGTATTTTGATTTAGAGGATTAGGTATTAATACAGCATAGCCCTCAACTGAGAGATATCGGCCGATGCGATAAAACGAAAAATCAAGTGTATAATTATCTGTTCAGATGGCGTGATCAATGGAGCAGTCTCCATATTAACGACCCCGCGTCCATTCTTTGCGCTTTGTTGGAGTTCCCTCCTTATTCTTTTTCTATCCTTATTATCAGCGAGGTGAAAGTTATACCATCCGTTACATTTGGGGAACTGAACTGGGCCCAGGTCAATTTCATCGCTACCTTGTATCCAAGTTCCCTTGATATATGCCAACTGTGCAAGGACAAGAATATGAGAAATGTAATTGTGGAAATATTCACGTATTCAAATATATACCTAAAATCGTATGAAACTGGCTTTAAGCTGTGTTTATGAATAGAAATTTTCTCTAGAATGACATAAAATTTATTATAAAAGTAGACACCTATCCATAAAGATTCACCTAATCTATATCAAAGTTCTATCATTTTTAGTGCTATATTTATTAATATGCACCCAAGGGTGCAGTGATCGATGCGACCATGCACTAAAAATTAACCACCTGATCAAGAAAGAGGTTAACACATGTACTCGGTCTTCAATTTAAAATCTTTTTCGAAATAAATGATATTCTGATTCGAGTTCTTACATATTTGTGTTATTTAATAATAGTTTCATGAATTGAAATAATATATATACAATATATATATAATGAAATGAAATGAATTTTTTTCTTTAATTATGAAAAATAAATTCTTTCAAAGCTTTAAAAGATATATATATATATATATATATAATATAATAAAATATAATTGTGACTATTTTTCACTATTTTTAATTGGAATTTATTACAAAATATCTTTGCCTAATTCTTTGCGAAGTTGTTACAAAACTGTATTCTATTATAAAGTTTAAAGATTATTCGGGTGGCTGATCAGAACCCTACCTCTCTCCGATACTGAAGCGCAATGTGGATATGATTAAGATTAGACAAAAAGCTGTTATGCGTTAAAACACTCTATCCGATATATAAAAAGGGAAATTTATCACGATGCTTCCAGTGTCTTCAGCAATTTAGGATAAAAATAAGGTACTAATGCAGGCAGTAAATATAAAAGGCGCTGTTGCATAAAATATAAAATAAATGAGAGGAGTTAAATTATATATTATAGTCCTACAAATCTGTCACCATACAACCATTAATTGGGTTCTGCCTTCTAATATGAACAATACTTCGGAAGCTAATCGACTGCTGTTGTCATGAATTTTTAATTTTAATTGTCCAAACAAAAGACAAATTATCATTAGGGCCATGGTTGTTCAGATGTTGGAACACTAATGGGTTATTGGATTTGGAATGTTTCGTTCGTCATGCAAGAGTGAATAGATCTGGAAGATTGACCTATATAAACAGATTTACAGATATTTTAAATATTTACTTGCAATAATTTATTTGTAAATCTGTTTATATTAGTCAAACTTCCAGATCAATTCACTCTCCATAAAGAAACATTCCAAATCCAATAAATCATTAGTCTTCCAACATCTCAACTAGCGCATAGGCCTAATGATAATTTCTCTTTTGTGTGGGCGATTTTAACTCAAATTTATTTACACAGAAGTCGATTAGCTTGCGAGCACTGTGCATATTAAGAAAACAGACCAACTTATTGATGGTTGTATGAGGACAGGCTATTTGGACTATAATATATAATTATACTCCTTTCACTTATGTAATCTTGTTACGCAACATTGTATTTAATGCATGTACTAGTACATATCTTAGTTTTATCACTTGTTAAAGACACTGGAAATGTCGAGATAAATGTTTTTATTTATATGTACCCGATATGTAAGAATGTCATCTTTGGCTTTTCTATCCTTTCTTGGTTTGGAATTTTGCTTGAATATGCAAACTATAATAAATTCTTCGGCTTTGACTTTATCCGTAATCGGGGTTTTGGGATTTGCCGATCTTCGTCAAGACATTTTTTTATTATATAGTATTCCTGATTTTTCTAGAGTGAAATTGTATGACAGAACTAACAGACATATTTGAAGAAGGAGAGAGATAAAGAGAAAAAAAATATATTCATTATTTTATTCTAAAATAAAATATAATATAATTTGTGTTTTAGGTTCATCGAAATTTGGTGTTATGATCACGTAAGCTATAATAATTAAAACATAATCCTTTCTTATTGAACACTCACTAATACAGTGCTTTCTTTTGTTATCATTTTCTAGCCTATTTAATTTCTGCTTTCTTTCTACCTCTGATATTCTCTTATTATGCGGTTTTAGTCTGTCATGCTGTTTAATCCGCCATGTTTGTATTTTTAGTTTTTCTTGTTTAATTTATTATTTTATAATATACTATTATTATTACTATGCCAAATTCATATTTAGAAAAGAGTTTTTTTGAAATGTATTATGCGATGTATATCGTAATTTAATTTTTCTGTTTTCCCTTTGTTATTTAAGTCATAGGTACCTACTCTGTAATAGTTTGACTTCTCACAGATAACAGACGAAAGTAACTTTAAACTGCTAACAAGCTCCTGTACATCGGATTTTAATAAATGTATCGTAGTGTTAAAAGATTCATCTATATATTGTAAGCAAAAGTTTTCTAAAATCTAATCCTATTATTACTAATATTCAGCTGTTTCATGCATAACAACACAGAACTGAAATTAGTTTAAAGTTCCATTCCCGATAACGCTTATACCTGCAAGAACCAATCATAGGGAAGTGAAGGATTGTACGCTTTTTTTCTGCATATAAGTGTGCAGGCATGTTCTGCATGGAAGTTTACTTCAATCAAGATTTGCCAACATTTCTTCTTAAAGCGAAGTCTCAAAACAATTAAAATGAATAACACCACTTCAGTATCAACTGGTGATGATGACCATGGCTACTACGGTCTCGAAACTATTTATCAAAGTCTATCAAATATCTTTTATTGCATAGATTATGTTCACGAGATATCAAATCCTTCTCCTGGTGACCTAATTTTTTGTGATGTCACAATGTTAGTGGGCTTCGCATCGGCGTACATTATGCCCATATACCTCTTGTTTGGTCTCATCACCAACGTACACATCATCTACATATTTCTATTTCGTATTCCCAATCGTAATCGACAGTCGATTTTTCTCATTTGGATCGCAATTGCTGACATTTTCAATATTATAAAGGGGGGTATTTTTCGAATGTTTCTTGAAAATGCTTTAGAATATTTAACAAACGGAAACTATTTTGTCATTGACAAATATTACAGCCCAATAAGCTGTCCCCTGAGTGTTACAACAGATATATTTGCCACAACACTCTCAAGCTTCTTATTTGTTACCGTTAGTCTTGATCGCTGCTTGGTGATATATTTCCCGCTTAAATTTCGCAATATGACTAAAAAATCGGCAATGATAGCTTGTCTTGGTGCCTTAACCGCTGCCCTGTTAGTTGTATTACCTCTCATTGTTGACATAAGACTTCAGAATTACGAGGATTATAGCATGTGCTCATATGTTAACCCCAGCCCGGGTTTAATAACTTTCGATGTATTATTCATGCAAAACGGGGCAGTCCAGACAATTAGCATTGTTGCCATCAACCTGGCGCTCATCGTGAAACTACAATTGGCCCGAACTGATCGACAGAAACTCACTGGAGGTCCCGCAGCAGGTTCTAACAAAGGAATGTCGGCCAATGAAATTCAGGCAACTGTACTAATTATCGTCTTGTCCTGTATCTATGTTATTGTTGCGGTTCCTTCGTTTATCTGTCACGGCCTTGCTTCCCTTTATGCTGGCGAAGAAATGGGCTTTGCTTTCCAGGCTATGGGCCACTTTATCACTTTGCCCTACCTTCTCCAAGGAAGTATTAATTGGTTGATCTATATTTGGCGCATGCCAGTTTTTCGAGAAACATGTTTCAAGTGCGTCAAATGTCGTAATTGAAGTCAAATTTCTCGACTAATGTCTCAGAATATGCCGGAAAAAGCACATTTATTTTTGTTCTATAATGTTTTCACATTCTGCATATGATCAACACATTTTGCACACTTGCTACTATTAATGTCTGTCAATGGTAAACTTTTTAACATTTTTTATGAAAATGATGACCACTATTAATAAGTAATAATACCTTATGGTGTATTTGTAATTGAATGTTCCCATGAAGAAATTTCGTCGCACTATGTAAACAATATAAAACAACCGGTGTTAAAAGCACACTTTATTTTCTATGTATATCTATTTATTTCTATAATATTTTAATTTATATTTCTGGATATTATTGACAGCACTTTTCTTAATATTAATGACTATTAATATAGATAGTATTTTTATGTACTTTGATGATGATGATGACCACTATATTAATCATTCAAAAATACGTTATTTTGTATTGTTCCCTGAGTGATGTCCAATGTAACTAGTTCACTACACAATATATACCAATAAATATATATATTGGTGTGTATATTATGTCATTTGAACTATAATAATCAAAAATGTTTTAATCTTTGTATATCCTTGGGTTGTTTTTCAATTGCAAGTTTTTTTCTACGTACCAGTTATTTTTTAATTTAGATAATCTTTCGTTAACGAGAGTTTGTTAAAATTGTTACATTAATTCTACAAATTATGGAAATACATATTATGTGCCTAGTAAATCTTCAATATCTTTGCGTGTATATTTTGTCTTTGTCAATGTGTTACGAGTCACATATTTTATATTATTATAAATTCTTTAATATATACTAGTATGGTACGTAAACCAAAGACGTTTAAATATACTATCTAGACTATAGACACGATAATAGAAAGAGAGACAAAATATATGTAATTCTTCGGTTGA
>JAYRBW010138612.1:0-15307 GCA_036023295.1 Invenusta paracnida
ACGTATACCTCGTTTTAAGTGGCAATTCTTAGAGATTTACCAGGTAAACCATACTGGACCTCCTCGGCCGCCATAGACACAGTACATAATTTCAGTAAATCGTTGATATATACAAGAAATACCTCTAATCATAAGTTTCAAATTAAAGCTAGGGGCATTATCGATAAAGATGATGTTAATTTATATGTAGGGATCATATAACAGTCTGAAACATAGTTATTATACAACATACTATATTATATAAAACAAAATAGTTTCATTATTTTATATAAATAATTAATTACAAATCTTTTAACTAGTTGTATAGTTTTTTCAGATTGTTCAAAATTGAGCCCACAAATCAAGATTAAAAATTGTCCTTTTTACTTCGAATATAGATAGCACAATTTGTTTCTTGTCCCGGTGTTACCGACTCCACGTTTGCATTTTGAACGTGTATTTCTTGTTATTTTCTTTTTATTTCTCGTACATTTTGTTGCAATGTATGAAACTTTATAAACTGACTTCACTGCTTATGTGAAACAAGTTATAAATAAATTGTTACACTTGTATTTTCAAGAATTACAAACAATTGTTTCAATTACGAGCTGTTTGTAAACATTTAAGATTCATGTTTGATGTCTAAATTCTTATAGGTATATCTCGAACTGAAATGGTACAGTACAAAAGAATGATTATTTGGAAATCCTTCTTTGTTATAATTTAAAATATTATATATTACTGTAAATATATAAATTAAATATTTGTTCTTTAGTGAATCTAGAATTTAAGTTAAAACAATAACCTGGTATAACATCAAAATACATATTCACTGAAGTTTTAAAATTATGAAATGCTGATTGGAATAAATTCATTTTAAATAATTGAAATATATATATTATTGATTGTAATAACTACCACAATACTGTTTAATTTAATAATAGAGGTACTTTTACGCTCACATTATTTCGTATTTAAAGTAAACAATTTACATGAAATATACTTTTGGCAGAATAATAAAATTAGCGTGTTTACTGCGATGTGATTGTTTGGAAATTATCCAATAACGTATTTAAAATTATAAAAATAAGTTAAAATAAGGATATACATAAAAAGCGTGTTAAAATATAACACATTGCCTGAACCTATTCACACCTCAAATAGAATGTATCAGGCTTTAAAAATCACGCTCAGAGGAGAATTCTCGGGAATCATAGTATTCCTAATTTATAAGTTGGACAGCAGTTTTTGGATAACGACATTTTGCAATGTGATTAAATTTCGCCTCCCAACTAGTGTTCTATGATAGTAAAATTTCAAAGCTATAATATTATACAAGGTAAAACGATACAACCCTTTTACGGGATACGTACAAAATAAGAGAGATATACAACTAGTTTGTAATCTTGAATTGCACATCATCTATAAGAGTATTTTAGCAGAGACATTATTCTTTTGATATATTTCTCTTCCATTAATGGTAGCTCTTTAATATAACTATATGTCTTCAATTTAAATATCACGTTTTTAGTTAGATAATTATTTGAAATATGTATACGCTCTCTATAATTAAATATATTACGTAGTTAATATCTTCTGGGAAAATGTTGGCACATTTAGCGCAGTAGTTGCAATAGCGATTGCCACAGAGTTGTCTATCATTGTAGAATGTACCAATTTTGATCAACATTAAAATATTGATATATGATGTATTATGCTTAATAAAAGTTTATAATTAAAATATCATAGTTACAAATGATCCAGGAAAGATAATCATAAATATAAACATAAAAATATAAAATATTTTCTGGAAAAAGAGTAATTATGTATAATTAAATGTTAACGAAATCTTACCAAAATTGCAAGTATGTATTATAGTTATCACACATATTTATACACATTGATTTTGAAATTTAGATAGCTTTGTTAGTTGTTACATTCGTATACGCATATTTTATTGATTAATAATTTGTACAATATATTGAACGAAAGTATTTAAAATATATATCTTTTAACTATAAAACATCGTAAAATAGTCAATTGAAGTAAAACCACGGTATCTTTCAATATTGTATATATGTACATGCAACAACATGGAATAGATAAATGATTATTGTTTCGTGTTATACTATTTAAAAATCATCTAATGAAAATTAAGAATATTTTCGTACTTATATTTTAATTATATATATACAACTGAACTAAGTGAATTGAAAAAAATGTATAACTAAACCTTTGAAAACCATTTTTAATATCAACACTTTATAGTGTTAGAGTGTGTACCAGTGTCTGCCTCTTTGCTAATTTCATATTTCTGAAAGCGAAATCGAAAGCGAATACTATGAATGACGTACGCAGTTCAACTATAATAAAGGCGCATCTGGTTATGATGGACAATTTTTAGATCTAACCACCGAAGAAAGAAAAGCAGGAGCCTGAAGGATAGTACAGTGGGACATTGAACCGACCGTTGGAGGGAATTTTAAGACTTTGTCGGTTGTTCTCCAGAAATTCTCTAAACAGTTCGCGACATTGAAAGCCAGCTGTAGCAACATACAATGTTTATATAATGTGTTGAATACCAAGGTACAGATACCTACAAGGGCAGTGTAATGCCAGTCAAACAAAGTGAAATTCACCACTAACCACTAACCACTAACGCAAAATTAATATAAAATGATGTCACTTTCACTAATTTTACGTATATACATATTATATATTATTTCTCTTGGAAATAAAATACACTATATTATTAGACTATAGACCATAGAGAAAACTACACTGTACACATTTATTATGTACATTGAGTGCAGGCAGTTTATTTACAGACAATTTCTGTACTAAAATGTACGTATATCTAGTAAGTTATATTGTTCCCCATATACAAATATGTTAAACACAAAATTTAAATATATTAGTCTTATTAGTAAGTATATAAATTTGGAAAATATTGTAGCGAACTTAACACAAAGTTTACTTATATATTATATATATATGTGTGTATTTAACAAACCGCCTGGCAATACGGTTTTCCGTTTCAACCGACGATGTTAAGAAAAAAACCCTCGGGGATAATAACACATTACTTCAACTTTTTTCTAGAATGAACTTTGCTTTAGAATATACTTCATGAATAAATATGTTATATTATTGTAAATGCGATATTGATTGTTTAGTAGCGTATCGATATGATTAATTTTATGCCTGAAATAAAGATAAAATAACAAAGCTGAATATTTACATTTTTTGTAAACAAAAAAAACATTTTTAACAAACGTTTGCTCACTTTACGTTTTTATTGAGTCTACTTTATTATTAAGTGAGTAAAAAATACAAAGTTATATTAAATAAACACATTTTTAGAAATTGAATATATTTATTTGTAAATAAAACGGTATTGTTTTGAAATGTTATTAAGTGCAGCTCAATTATATGAAATTATAAGACAATTAAACCAGTTAAATGCATTTAAAAACAAAATTAAAGTGTGATATATTATACTTATATGTACTGATTTGAAATGATTATATCATTTATATTTGTATAAATTATATTATTTTTTATTGAGTTAAAGTAGTTTTAACGTTTAAGTATATATTTTTATGTAAATATTTTAAGGTATGTAGTATTAGATTTATTAGACAAACGTACTTCAAAGATAAGTATGTCTATTAATATTATGAAATTTTGTAACAATGTTTTACAGGTTTGATTTTTGAAGCGTATGTTTATTTAATTTATATTTCCTTTGTAAGACATTTGATACTTTAACCAAAAAAGTGCTATCATTTTGAATTGTCTAACGTTTAACTAAATTAATATGTTAACATCGATGTTTATGACTGACATAATTTATCATTCAATACATATTCATTGTAATGAAATAACAAAAATATCAAAATACGTTGATTTAAGAACTAACTAATTCAACAGCTAAAAATATATTGATTAAAACATAATATATTCTAATGTTTAATAATTTCATAACTTTTGCTTGAATGAATATTCATAAATATTTGTTGATTAAGAAGCAGATATGTATACTTGCAGATTAATTTGCTATACTTGTTGTTCTAATTTTATCTTTCTAGTCATCGGGAATGTTTTGATTTAGTAAGGATGACAATAGCCTTTATAATCATGAGCAATGGGAAAATGTAATTAAGTCAAGTATATATATATCAATGATTTATGCTTAGTGATTAATGCATCATTCATGCATATTATTGTATAAACAATCTAAAAAGGGTGCAGTTGATTTATTTATAAGTATGTGAAAAATAGTACGATCATTTTAAACAAATCATTTTCATGCTAAAATATGTAACAGTAGTATGTATTTAACAGTCGCATTAAAAATAATCGTTTAAAACCATTTTGTATATATGAAATCAATTAATTACGTAATAATGAGGAAAATATAAAGAACACATTTTAAATGTAGATTAGATCATAGATTAAATGTGTACTCTTTTGTCAATAAACTTGGCTGGATAACACCTCATCAAGAAAATAAATATATGAAATGAACAAATCATTTACCTAAATGCGTAGAACTATACAGAAGAATGCACACATCGGGAATCAATGTTGAAGTGCTTTACAAATGTTTTCTTAGTCGATCAGAAATGAATTGGTTGTGTGAGATCAATTAAGTAATTATATGAAGATCGAGGTTTTGTTATTTTTAGATATTCTCAAAATGTTTGACCGTTTGCTATTTATATATATATATATATAATCTATAGAAGTAGTTTTATTCAACTTATTGAATATATTATAACACCAGTTTCAACTGATTATTTAATTACTGTTATTATTTATATTTAAGAATATTAAAAAATATATTTTTTCATTCCTATGAAGGGATAATTTAATTAGTATGGAAGTATAAACGAGTTTGGCAATAATTTTAGAAGTAATAATATAAATTGGGTAAAAAGATTAGTAATTATTAATACACGTATTGCGTTTCCTTATAAATATGTTTAATACATGTATGAAGAATAATGAGTAATGGTATCATATGCATAATGTGTTAAAATCTCTAAAATCTCATATATACTGAAGCACGAACAAATTAATGTACATATATATTACTAGAAATGTAATTTAAAATATGTACATATACAAACATTTAAAATTACATTTAAATCATCACATAAGCTTGGTTTATTCGTCTAGTATGAGTTTACATATATTTTTTTAATTAGGCTATATACATTACATATTTGACTAAAAAAGAAGGTATTACGCAAAAATACAATCTGTTGCTGCACCAAGCTAATATATAAATAGATTTATATAATAAATTACAGAACAAAAAGATCGAGTGCTATAATGGTATATTAATTTTTTTAATTAATTTTTTCTGTAATATAAAATTTATATTAATAGTAAAATGTCTAAAAAAACTAATATTAATTAGTACTGTAATTCTTTCAAGACCATGCATGTATTTATATGAAATATAGAACAATAATAAATAATAATTTATAACATGAAATTCATTCACTTGTATAATTTGTATAGAAATATATTATATTACAATAATACATACTATGAGAAAAACTAATTATAAATATGATAATAATATGTATTAAATAAACACTCGCTCGATTTTTTTCTTCATTTTTCTTAATCTATAATTGTGATGTTTAGATAAATAGCTACTATAAAACACAAATCTAATTGATTACTTTTAAATTTAGTCTTTTTTAATAAACATAAATATTTTGCTTTACACACATTTAAATCACAAATAGGTTCGTTTAGAGGTTTTCAATTTTTATCATCAGTTACACAAATATTAGTCAAACATGGAAGTAACTATATTATTATTTATTGTAATTAATTTTATTTTGTGAATAACACTGCTTTTTGTAATTTGTTGTGTATATAGCATGATATATGTATTACGTAACCAAGATAAATTCAAAATATTCCTTTTATTATTATCTCTTTTCTGAATAGATGCTGATCTTACTTACATATAGTAGCATAGTTTCTTTTTGTAGCATGTGTTTTTGTATATTTAACTTGTTATTTTATCATTACATTATCAATAGTTTCAGCTCCTTATAGTTTTTCGCTATAGTTTTACGCTCAAATAATTTAACTCCCAAAGAATCGATAGTAATGAATACATCATATAAATGGAATTTCGATCATTTAAAAATATTGATAATTATCAAAAAATCATTACCTATACAAGTTGTAGATCTGATTTATTTTCAAATGTACCTATATAATTTATAACGTATCTGTTTATATATTTAAATAAATAACAGTGTTAATATTATTTATAGTAGAGTAAATAGAGCAAAACTGTTAAATTAGGTTCATAATGAATACTTCAGTTTTTATGTAATATTGCTGATTTGCGTGAATAATTTCTTTTAATGAAAATGAAGAAATTAGTAGTAATACATTTCATACTTGGGATTTTTATTGAATATAAAATGTAAAAGCAATATTCATATAAATGCAGATGCATCGTTTAGAGGTAAGTGGGATTGTCATGTGTTAAATAAACGTTTGCTATTATTAATCAATTTTTTAATTTTATTCCAATGAAATGTGCAGTTTTGAGATAATGGATCTTTGTAGAGTAACGAGCTCCAGTGTAAGAGTCTATTGTTTTTAAATATAGAATAAATGAACCATATAGTGTTCTGTCAGATTAGATTAGTCGGAATATTTGTGTGAATATTACTTCCCATCTATTAGAATACAATAGATAATTTACCATTATATTAAGAAATATAACGTCAAATTTATGTACCACAATATTTGTTAATGGTATTTCACAATATATATTAGTAGTTGGTGTATGTATATTTAGTTACTGACACATTTAAATTAACTTATGAAAATCAAATTAATGCTTCTTATGTATTTATATTAGTTGTAAATTTACAGTAGATATACAAAAAGCGCACAATAATATAAAATATATGATTACTATCCTAGTGCCATCTATAAATGTTTCACATATTAAGCCCTTGTTAAGCTGTTAATTATGGTTATATTAGGTAGGACATTTGCTCATTCAAACAAAAAGCTATATGCTTAAAAATATTATTCAAATATAACATCGATTTGCTGTCATAAGGAAATAAATAGACACGTATATCTCTTTTAATATTAGCGTAAAAGGGCAAAACTTGTTTGAAGTATAAGTTAATAAAATATACATATTGATCTTTATTGAATGCTGTCGACTAATACGGCATATAGTTCAAATACTAGTTTTCTTGAAGAAATAGAGACTTTTATAGTATTATTGAAATTATTACTAATCTATTACTATATTTAAAGAAGATTGAGTTCCATTAAATTATGTTCAGCAAATTGGGAAAATAGAACTTAAATATAAATCGCCTGATTTTGAAATATCCATCGTAAAAAGTTCCATTTTATAAATGAAAATAAAATCAATAATATATAACATTTCAAAATAAGCAAAGGACATAATGTATAAATTAAAATTTAGCAAACTAAAATTATATAACTTAAATATATAAAAATATATGTATTTTAATCCAAGTTGATTTGAACATTGTCATTGTCTTTTTCGCACATATATTGTGACATATTGATTTTTATTATTATTTATTAATAAATATACATACAAATAGAATTTGTGTTTATTTACAAAGATCGAAAAATACAACACAGTAATTAATTTGAGTTGAATTATCTAAAACAATTATAAATATATGAAGGATGACTATTAACATATTAAAAAGAAACCTACATATTAAGTCATAACATATTTATCCCATAATATTATGTTTGTTGATATTCTGTGATATAAGATTACCTATAATGAACAACGTTAAAAAAAGAAATTAAATAAATATAGAGATTTTTTGTACAATTTAACTTGTGATTCCTTTCAATGAGCTTCATATTATAGAATGCTAATTTATGTCATTTTATTTACCTAAATTCCTTTATTTTTGAGCTATAAGTAGTTTTATCAATGAAAGTAAAATCTCAGATCTATAGATGTTGTAAAAATATGGAGTTTCATTCCTCGAAATCGAGGAATGATCGACATTGTCTTAATTCATTAAGACAAAATTATCGAATAATTTCTCGAATTTTGTTTGAAATAAACTATAATTTATAGAATATAACAAAAACATGTAAAAAAGTGTGTACATACATAATTTCTACTATTTTAGCAAGCATTATGCGAACAATGAAAAATTAATAGAATTAGCAAATATTATCCATCGATATAATACAGTAATATTTATTCTTGTTATAAAAGATAACACTTGAAAAGAACAAAATAGTACAATTATTATATTTTAATATCAATCCACTAATAATAGAAATCTTTTTTCAAACTAATACAATAATAATTTGTATTTTAGAATAAAACCATTTTATGACGTTCGTATTATGTAATAAATAAAAAATATCAAAATATGCACAGTCGAGAGATGGTCACAAATAGCAATTCATCTTTTTCATTTTAGTAATATTCAACTTTATATCCATCGGCAAACCAATATAATAAAACATAGATAGAATCATCAATGTATAAATATATAAACCAAAATTATGACTTTTATATAATAATTGACATTCTTACGTTATAAAAATTGAATAACATGTATACAAGAATATACTTTATTTAAGTTATAATACGATCATATTTTCTTTAAAATAAATTCATATTTTAATTTTTAAATAACAACGAAATAATAACAATTTTACAATTTGTATTATACCGCAACATATTTCACCATTTTGAATGTAATTATTAAACATTTTATGGAATATTGTTTCGAGTTTTAATTTAAAAATATATATACTAAAATAATAAGTATATCACAAATAATAAAAGTAATTAGTATGTCATATAATATAAATTAGAAATAAATATAAAATAAAACTTATAATGATCTTACTTCGTACCAGCAACATTAGTACCAACAATAATAGGACACGCTAGCAAATATGTGTATTAATGTTGTGTATACTCATTGAAGTTGGCCCATGAAAGGAACTACCTTTCTAAACGACAAAGTTTTCATAAAACATTAAGCTTTTAATTTTTACTATTTTTTAATGTAAAAACGGTATTTTATAACTATTTGTATCTTTTGTATGTATAAGTAATTTTTCTGACGAATATAATTATGATAGGTAGAATTTTATTTCTAAATTTCTATTCTAAAATTATTCTATTTCTATTAGCTTTCTAATTATTTTTACATTTCTTTTGAAGCAATGCATATAATATGTTGTGTATAATTAAATAAGTCAAATAAAATATAAGACAAGAGGAACTTAGCTATTAATTAATAATAAATTACTCGATAAAAAATAGTATCGTTTGGATTAGTAGTTCGTTTGAACATATATATTAACATGTTTAAATGTACTTTACGTTAAACTGCAAAGTTATATCAATCATGTGATTAAACAGGTCAAAATAACTAAAAGTAAAATAAATCCTTCCAAGCAGATGTGTAGTTGGAGTATTAAAATGAGCAACTCAATCATATATCTATAAATAAAAAGTTTAGAATAAACATTTTATAAAGTATTATATTTTCAAATTCAGTGAACACCTTGTTAAAATTAGCATGCTGAAAGTATCTAAACATATAAATGCTCATTTATATTACTCTAAAATAGATAACATAAAATGTTTATAATATATTTTCTAAATATGGTTCCTATTTTTGATTAGGGAATTGAATTAATTGGATACACAAACAATAAAATGCACCTATCAGAGAAAATATACGGCATGCTGAAACAGAAGATGTAAGTAGTAATAGACTATATAGACGCTTGTTTTATTCATCCGTTACGGTAATAATAATTAATATAATACTATGTTTTCTTTGATTAATAAAAAAGCCATGTACCTATTAGAAATATGCCGCGGATCAACAAAGCTATAAAGTGATATGTCCCTGTTGACGGCAAAACAACTGCTAGGAAATACTAAATAAAGTACATTTACCATTTTATCTTCAATGACGTATTTAGAAAGGATTCTTACCGCTTTCTAATCCTAATATATAACTATAACGTTTCCAGTCGGCAAAAATTAACTTAATAGAATTAAGTGAAGCTAATTTTAAGTCATTAAATTAGCTTATATGGAATTGCAAACTTATAAATGTATTTAATATTTATATATATATATATTAATCAATAACATATTATTTCTTATTACATACATTTTTGCGATTTCGGCGAAGAAGTTAGAAGAAAATTTGATTTAAACTTTTAGGTACTGTTATAAAATGTAAAAATAAGTCAAGAATTTATCAATTAAAAAATATGATATATTCGTTTCTTGGAAAGAAGCTAAGTTTCATTGAATATTAATTAAAACGTATTTTAATATGTAAATATACACATACAAAAAGGAAAAATATATATTATAAAATGTAATCCTAATTTTAAAAAACCATTTACAATATATAAATTAATGTACATATATGTACTGGAATATTAGTGTTTTTATTTCTGTGTTAACCTGTTGTTTATGTTAATTATGTGCAATGTTATTTATAATGTTTACTTATGCGTATTTACTAAAATATTTTTATTACGTATTATTTAAAAATAAAATAACATATTTATTAATAAATCGTTGGTTTGCTCTGTGCAGCATTGAATAAAAATAAAATGTAGAAGTAAAGAAAGCACTTGCTGCAATATATTTGGTGTACTTATTTTAAAGAATTTTAAATCGTTTCTCATATTTATCTGTCTACAGTGTTAATACTGTTTCAATCTTATCATATTGGGGTATTTAACTACAAATTATAGAGATTAAACCTTCTAGTCATGTAGACAATGTGATTTTTGTCATCTGTAGAATATATGTAATATTCTGCAATTATTTGTATTAATAATTAAGGCATGATATCATCAAATATAAAATAAAGCTTTTTAAGCTTTATTATATATACGTGACAAGAAGGTTTTACTTAAAAATTAGTAGTTAAATACACCAAATATATTGCAGCACGCGCGTTCTATATAATTCAATATTTTTTTATTATTTAATAATAACATATTTAGGACTAATTAGCTATATAATATTGATGGTTTAAATTACAATTTTATATTATCTTTGAAAATTGTAGTACTTTGTACTTACCCACGTGACATTTTATATTACAAGTTATCTGACAATATGCTGTTTATATAACTGTTGTAACAGTTATAATTAATTTCGTATTATACTTAATTTGACTCATAAGTCTACCTAATTTAACAGTTTAACAAATGAGTTAACTTAATAAATTAATATAATGTAATATGAATAGATATTACGTGATATATAATGTGTATAGATACATATTAGATATATTATTATTTTATTATAACATAAACAATATAAATATAATGTTACTACATTAAAACGGTCCATATTTTCTTATGTTGAGAAATTTCGAGAAAGTAAGTATACAAGATACATTTATTTAATATTATTCATATACTTTTAATAATATTTTTAATATTCATATGCGTAATATTTTTGTTTAATATGCAAAAAAACAAAAAAAGTATTATTGTTGATATAAAGTTCCATTGTATGAAATAGTAATCTCCCTATTCTATAATCCAGATTTGCTATGTAACCATATTCTTTGTTCTGTGTATTAGAACTACCCACTCAGCCCAGAAGAAAATTTGCCATCTTTCAATTTACAACCTAATTAAAATTTTTTGTTAAGCGCATTAATTGTAAAGGCTTACAACCTATACCTTACATTTCAATTACATAATATAATTAAAACCTAGCAAATTATTGCTATATTTTGTAAGAACACACTTAAATTATATGGATATTCTTTAAGTTTAAGTTGTTTTAGACAAAATATACGCAAAGAGTTGCATTATTTGCATTGCATATAAATTTCGCTTACAATTGCCTTATACTTATAAAACTTTTTTCAGAAATGGGATATATAGGTTTTCTTATTCAAATTTGAATTATTGGGTATAGGCAAATCTGAAATAGGTCATTCAGATCTGAAAATTATCAATACACGTATTTAAAATTCACATGTTGGTACTTTAAATTTGACATGTAGGTAACTATACACTTAGTATAAGTATTGTATGTGTAGTTCTCTATAGTTATTAAACGTTTTTAATGTAGTTGTGTCGAATATGAAATTTTGAGAAGTTTTTTACGAATATCTCGATAAAACCATCGAATTTACTTTACTATGTACGTTATTAATTTGTTGTATGTTATGTATAATTTATAATGTTGTTATTATTAATTACTTAAATTAATTGTAATTATGTTTAAATTAATTGTTTTAGTAAAAGATTATACATTTTTCATTTTTCATTTTTACTTATTTACCCTTTACTATTTAAATTAAAAAGTAATTATATAATAATAACATATAAATATATCAAGTATTATTTGATTATAAAGTGATACATTTAAATTTTTTTATTATTACTAGTTAACATAGTTTTGGTTATTTGAATAAATATAATACAATAATAAGTATACTATTGTATAGTGTATATTTATAAAATCGAAATTAATTATTTAATTTTTATATATATAAATGATAATATTACTAAAATATGAATACTAATTTATTGAACTATGCATAAAATTAGATCATAAATAAAATTATTTGACCGTACTAACAATTTCAATAGAGACAAGCATTTTGGATAATTTTGCTATGTAATTATCTGTTATAATTGATAAGTTATATATTCCACATTTATTTTTAAGCTAATACAACGAATTAATTACTCTTTAAATGTTATACGCTAGCAACAATTGTCATTTTTTATAGAAATGTTACTTTCTATATAAAGTAAAAAAGCAACCGGTCATATTAATTAAAATTAAAAACTCTAATTAAATATTTCAGACATTTATATATATATATATATCTGTATATATACTCAATACATCGCCAATTAATATTGAAGTAAAATATTGATGCTCGAGTACACTAATAATTACATCATTCACCAATTAACCTTATTTTTAAGTAGCATTGTTTATTTCTAAACTACTATTTTAATTGTTAAAATATAATACGCTTTTTATCGGTTATACATTTGTAATTATGCATGTATTGTATTCCTAACAGTTAGTAGGTATAGGTAATAGCGACAACAATATTTAAATTAATATGTTCAATCTGAATACAATTAAACGATTTTTATTTCCTAAATTCATATATATGCAACACACATTTTTTTCCAACTTGAAATACCAATGTTGAACTTGAAGTATCTAAATTTAAATTATAAACATTTATTGAAGATGTTCGGATTTGAATGACCTATTTTAGGTTTACCTCCTCAATCATTCAAATTTTAATGGGAAATTTCGTTAGGTTCAAAATTTAGAATAAACATTTTCAGAAAGATCTAATTTATCTGTTTTAGTTGTATCAAATATTAATTATCATTCGAGTCAATCTTCTTTTAATGTAGAAGAATAGGAATTTTTGCAATTGAACAATTGTATTGAAATAAGACTATAATAGGTATACGTGGGTATTTTATAAATTAGAACAATGGAAAATAAATAAGTTTCTCTTATTTGACCATTTCACTTATAAATACAGTCAACGATTGCACGCATTCATAGATAATATCTTGTGGAATGAATAGATTCTATTGCATGGAAACCTAATTGTTAATTCATAGGTTTTCTTTAAAAAAAAAATAGATACCTATCTAAAAAATGAAGCAATATGTCTACCAAAATAATGCTAATGTGAAAAGGTATATTAATATGTATGCTACATGATGTGAATGCTCTTACATGAATATTATTTTAATGCAACAATGATATTTATTATAGGAACAAAATCGATTACTAAATTTTTTTACTAGCAATTAATAATTGGTTATAACTAATTTAAACAATCATTGTCTATTATATTATACACAACCTGTATAATTATATCTATAGTCAACTCATGAATATAAAAATTCGTATATTTTCAGGTTCTTATAAATGTAGACAATCATACATGAGCCCGATAATTACTTAAAAAGCGTTATGTTATATTTTATCATATCATATATTAATAATAATAACAAATTATTGCAGAATATTACATATATTCTACAAATTATTTAAAAAACATACTATGCGTTGTATTATGTAACTTAACCTTAACCTTAACCTTATTTATTTTATGAAAAGCACACGAAGTTACTAATTAGTGTAATATACTTGTATATGTAATTGTATATGTAATTGTATATGTAATTGTATATGTAATTGTATATGTAATTGTATATGTAATTGTATGCGATTGAGAGGTGTTTAGAATATGCTTCTAGGTATTATATATGTACTTAAAATAAAGTATGTATATTACACATTACATATTTTATTCGTAATTAAAATAGAGAAAGTTATTTGAATAATATAGGGTGAATACTCCAAGGAATTGATAAGTATAGTAATATACAAGTGAAAAGATATCACACACTTCAGATTTACATGAGCATATTTATTATCTATAAACATTTTTCGTTGTAAGGTTAGAATTCTGTATTTCATTACGTTATTTACTTAAATAAAATCATATAGCATACACACGATAAAACAATTAAGTAATACCACTAAAGAAGAACGATATTTGTTGTTAATTTAAAATTATACATACTAGTAATAAAAAAACATGATCTATAAGTCCAGATTAATATAAAGAATACGTTCATAGTATCCAAATATACATATAATTTTTTAAATATTCGACGCCTAAACTAAAGTTAAGAAATCGATAAAATAGTTGATTTAAAATAACAAGTTTCATATTACTTCAGTTTATTCAACAACAAATTATTCGGCTAAATCTTCCAATGCTATTTCATACTGACAGTAGATAAATTTAAGAATCCGTAGAGAGTGTAAAGTTTATTCAGAAATTATCTCACTTTCTTGACAAATTCAATTCCCTGCACGCCTGATGTGTCTGGCACTGAATATACATAATATATGCGTCTGGCCACTGCATAATGGACACATACCAAAACTTTGACTATTTAAATAAGTATACATAATAATAATAATAATAATACATAATAGTTCATAATTAATCATTAATCATTAATTCTATAACGCCATCACCATAATGTACACCAGTATATTAATATATGTATAATATAAGCTAAGACGGCACTGTACTAGAGGATAACAGTTAAGAAATATATAATTATATACCTATGTACATATATCTATATTGGCTTATCCTATTTATATATTTTTTATCGCCAAAAATGGCAAAAAGCTGGTTAGCTACAGACAATTTTAAAAGATATAAATTCATTC
>JAYRBW010138623.1:0-15302 GCA_036023295.1 Invenusta paracnida
TGAAGTTGATACAAAATATAGCTTTTTTAAATATGAATTCGTTGCAAATAAACAATACACAGGGAACTAAGTATAATTATGGGAACGCATTTAAAATTAATTTTCAATTCCGTTATAATATGATAAAGGGCTCACTTTTCAGCAAGAGCTTGCTCGAATGTAGATAGCAGTGGCTTCAGCTCACGTAAGACGAGATCCGGTTTATCTAAGCAAGTTCGAAAGTTTTTGACAGAAATTTTTTATCCTTCCATGGCCCGTCGTCTGTTAAATAAAATGATTCTGGCCGTAAGGCATTCAGATAATTCTGAATAAAGCTCAACACTTCCTGGACTTTTCTCGATTCCTTTACACTTTTCTTCAATGGAAGAATCCATGTAGCTTTTAATGGAAAGAAGATCTTTTTGGTTAGGTAATTCTGGTACCTTCGCGTTGGCATCGGACCTTTTGGTCTTGAGTGCATGCGAGGCGATCTTCGCGGTCCACTCATTTTCAATCAGAGCCAAAAAGTTACGACACTCGGTAGCCGTAGTATCCAGACCATTTCTCACTGACTCACCCCACAGACTTAGGGTGACCTTCTTAAGTGCGTGGCCAAGCCCTAATGCTAAGGTCGGCTTCCCTAAACGATGAAACGGAGCATCAGGATCTAACCCCTCATCTCTCTGAAATTCACACACTTCCCGTACAACATCCACAATCAGATCAAAGTTCTTACACTGGATAGCTTCAGTCATTGAGAAAATACCTCGTTTATTGAGCCCAAGTAGTAGACGTCCTAATTCGCGCAGTTTTGTGCGGATTAACTTAACCTGTCGGCTGCCGTGCTTGTCATACCAATATTGACCAACTTGCAATATCAAAACGTCTTGAACAGCCTTACTGGTGATTTTGTCTTGCTTCATGCTCTGCAAAACAGTACTGCGAAAGTCTTCTGGTGTACTTGTTTCAAATTCTTGCAAAAGACAAGTTGATTGAAACAGCAATCCTCTACCGTGACTGTTTCCCTTGTTGTCGGTTTTTGAACTGTTATCGGTTGGACGTTGCGAGCAGCGTATACGGGAATGCTGCCACAAGTCAGATTTCTTGACAAAGGCTAAGCAATACGGGCAAGGCGTATAGTCATCTGCTTTCAATGTTTCCGTTTTACCCGAAGTACGCAACACAATGAAAAGCCCTTTGTTCTTGTTTAACGTATTTCGATTATTGTAAAAATCTCCTTTATTAATAACAGTCGTGAAAGCATTCTTACCGCTACTATTAAGAGCATCATAGACTTCTTTTTCACTTCCATGTTTTAGTTTCATATGTCGCCAGATTTTAGTATGTACTTCGTTACAGAACAGACATACATGCCTATTAGCGATAATAACAATTTTATCAGAAATGTTAGTTTCTGAGCTGTCAATGAAAGCTATGTTACCTGAAACAAAACTACCTGATGTACTTCCTGAAAAAGCACCATCTGATGTGCTACCTGAAATAGTACAACCTGATGTGCCACCTACAACAACACCATCTGATGAAATACCTGAAATGACACCACCTGACGTACTACCTGAAATGACACTACCTGAAACAACATCACTTGATGTAATACCCGAAACAGCATCAATTGATGTACTATCTGAAACAACAACATCTAATGGACTACCTGAAACAACACCAGAAGAATCATGATTAGTATACACCAAACCACAAAACCCTTCTCCGGAGTATTCAGGTGAACTTTGCTGAAGAAGCTGCAAAAAGGATTCTTTCTGATTTGTGTGAATCTGAAAAAGAAAATGTACACATAAATATTATTAAAAAAATTAACCTACACAACGACCTCCTAAGATAAACACTTTGATCAAACTATAATTTTATATATAAACATAAATGCTCAAAAGTTATGCTTTTAAAACAGACTTTTTAAAATTAAAAAAATGTTTTTGTATATAAAGATTTATTTAATTAATTTTAAAGTCATAAAAGTTGGTGGTTTTCTGCATTAATTTTTTGCTACCTGAATGTATAAAATGTGAAATTACCTGAATGTAAAAAAGATTTGTTTCAATTTTGTATATTATCAAAAGGTACATTATTTGTGAGCTTAGAATTTCATTAATGTGTATACAAAGTATTCTTTATGTGGCAAATAATATCTCATGATAAGGCAAACAGTCAACTGTGTCCCTTGTAGACATAAATATAAAATATTTTTGATATTACAATAAATTTAATAAAAAAGGATTGGAATGAAGTAATTTTGAAAATTTGAAACTAATAAATATTAAATATTTACTTAGGGTCCATTGAAATTTGTTATAAGAGGATTCAACTGTAACAAAAAGCAAACAAAACAGTCAACAAACACTTTAAAACAGTTACCTGTGAATGATAATCCATATCTAATTTAATAGAAACAGAAAACAGATATGTTTGTTACATAAAGTTTTCCAGTTTATAGCCTGTTTGTATACAGTATAATCTTGTAAGTAGGTAACATACAAAAAGGTTATTCTATTTACTATTTAAACCTTATAACCTACAACCTCTCATACATCTGGGCATTCACCATTTTTAAGCAAGTTTACTTTAAAACTAAAGACTTAGATGTTCAAACCTTGTAAGTTATGTGGTGGAAATAGCCTTGTATCATTCTCTGACCAAACAACAAATAGATTGTGGTACACTTTTAAAGGTTAAATTTCAAATATTACATCTCAATATTGAATGGTTTCCAAAGTTTCCAAACGTTGAGCAAAAAATTTGCAATTTTTAAATTTGCTCATTTTTATGATTTTGTCTGTTTTATATTTCAGTTCTAACATTCATATTGTTTTTAGTTTTTAGGACAGTATAGCAATGTACAATAATGAGTTACTTTTATGATGTCCAAATTTGTTGGATTTTGAACAAATTATTCTGAAAACATGCAAATATGCCATTTATGCAAACAAGCAAATCTATATATCTGTAATAAAGTAAATATATAAGCAATTATATTTTACATTTTATAACATATTTTAATTTTCTTAGGTGTTCGAAAAACAATAAAAAGAAAATGTTGATATTTTTCAAAAAATGACAATTTTCATCAAATTTATATATTTTTAAAATGTTTTCTAACACCTAATATATTAAAAAATCTTTTAAATTTAAATGTAAAAAGATATAAAAATTATATAGATCATGATAAAAAATGAAAATTTATATATTTGTACACTTAATGTGAAAGATGTGTACAGTTGCAAATAGTAAGATTTTTTTCTAATAGCTATGAATATGATACAATTTCAATCTTACAATACTGAGTATTATTGAGGATTTTGGGATCAGGTTTAGATTTTATTTGGCAAAAGTTGTAATTAACAATATTTATTAAGTATTTTATACAATTATGTCTATGTACATTCAAACAGTTATTCATACATACAACATCATATATGTTATAAATATGAGAAAGTTATAATAATTATTTATGTCATTAACCATAATATATCATAATCCATAAATCACTAATTTGTAAGAAATGTACTTTATTTTCAATCTTACAATGCTCAATATTGTAAGATTGAATTTGTAAAATTGTATCATGTTGTTAGCTATTAGAAAGAAATCTTACTTGAAATTATACACTTCAAGTGTACAAATATAATACATTTTCAATTTTTTTTATTGCAGATCTATAATTTTTAAATCTATATTTTGATCTATACTTATCTATTTTTGTTATTGATCTTTATAATTTGTTATATTGTTTTGTACTCACATTAAAAAGATTTAAAAATATATATTATGTGTTAGAAAAAATAAGAAGTGTATAAACTTGATGAAAAAAAGTTATTATTTCATAATTATTAACTTTCTCATTTGCAGTTTTCTTTTAACACTAAACAACATCACAATGTGATATAAAATGTAATTTATAATTGTCTAAAATAAAGTTTGTACATAAAAATAGGTGTTGTTAGATATCATAAATATTCTAGTGCAATATCAAATATGAACCAAATTAGCTAATTGGCATATTTGCATGATTTTAGTATTGGTCATTTAAAAGTATTTGATGTAATATGTCCTATATGACCCATAGCTGCCTGTCTATTTCATTCTTAAAATGAGAATTACATAATATTACGTAATAAAATATAGAATTATTGAATATGAAATTGTGCAAAATGTTAGTTGTAAATATGAAAGAATATAACTTGCTGATTTATATGTTATCAGCATTATTTACATACAGACAGACTTATTAAATATATTTATATTTATATATATTTGTGTATATAGGTTATTGACATTGTTTGAAGTAAGTATTCCATAATTCCTTTGAAATTTATGAATAAATTCAAGAAATTGTTGTTAATCATTTTTATCTTTTATGTACATTTTCCAAAATGAATACAGTGAATAAAAATCTGTTATAATTTTTTACAATATTTTCTTTTGTTAAAAATATGTTTTGCCACCTAATAAATATTTGTCAGAAAGCTGGCACCTTTTCATTTCACACCCCCCCTGGTTGCTTATAGTATACCAAACCATATTTGTGTGTTCTGTGCTCAAGCCAAGGAAGAAGACTTAGCCTTGCCTTAGCTTAGGACTAGGTTGAACATTCCAAATTGTCTACCTAAGGTGGCTGTCAGACTCAGACTTTGATCACACCATTTCTACATAAGTTGACAGAGTTAGATTTTGTGCTTAAGATCACTGCATAGTAATAAGTTTCAAACACATAGCCTCAGACCCTGAAATATACCTGGCTTAACCCTATTTAGCTCACCTTTTTTACAACCGTTGTGGACCACCTTGTGCCACTGTGGCACACCCCTAATTTATCAATAATTGTAATCATTATTTATAACTGACATATCCTTACTGTGTGCTAAATATGTTTTGCAAAGAATCAGACAAGCTGTGTAGGTATTCCAGACAAAATCTATAAACATCGTATTTCCATTCTCTGTGTAGTCATTGGTTATTGGTAAAGTTATTGATTGCAGTAATCTAGCATTGTAGGCAACTGGACATTAACAGTTATATGTTACTGATGCAAATATCAGCTGAACATTTTTTGTATTGTAACACAATGAGATTGTAACAAGAATGTATTGTGCAGGTATTTTTAGATTTATTGATGAATTACGACAAGAATTGAACATTGAAGGTGAATTATCTGAGTCTAGTGATTTTGGAAGATAAAAATGATGCTTTGGAACCTGATGTGGAAAGTGACAGTGGTGATAAGCAAGGTGCTTCAAGAGATGATGAAGTGGAACAAGCTGAGGATAATGTTTTCATATCAAGAAACGGTCAATTTCAATGGAATCAACAAATTTTAGAACAAAGTGGTAGACGTTTTATTAAAAATTATTTACTATCTTATTTGAATCGGTTAGGTCTTCTATCCAAGATAAAATCTGGAATAAATTCATGTCCTATGTCGAGATGATGCAAAAAAAGAAACCTATCTAGAAAATAATAGTATCTACTACTTAATATTATAATACATATATGTTAAGTGATTTTATAATTTAGTGAATTTCTATGGAAATTGAAACAACCTCCTAGTAATATGCTGCAATTTACATATTAAAATTACGGATAAAAAGTGGTTTTTGTTTATTTTTCAGAAAAATCGACCTTCAGTAAACATACGTATTGTATTACCATAATCAGAATCATATATAATATTAATAATTAGGTTGGCCTTGCAAGTCTTATATACTATGTGTTCAGAATGGTTACCTATATACATAGATATATATATAGGTAGGCATTCTGAACATTGTGAGTACCTATATGGGACACCTATTGAAAACCTATATTGTGTACCTAGATAATTTAGTACACATATTGAAGAGAAATTAGATGGTACATTGATATAGGAAGGGTATTAGGACTAGGTACAGGTAGGTATGTCCACAGACTTAGCAGTGCCAGCTGATATGATGTCTATGGGCTTGTATTTATAAAAATCAATGTCGATGCTTTCAAAACATATTTACATACATTGTTGTGCCTTTGTGGCACACCTAATTTAAAAAATAGTAAATTAATTGCACCAGGAGGTTGTTTGATTAAAATGTAAGTATGTAATGCACTTCAGAGCTAATTTTAGGAATTGTCATAGATTCATTGATGCCAACTGCTCAAAGTAAAGTTTTTATTTCAAATTATTTCAAAGGTGTGCCGCAGCGGCACAAGGTGAGCTAAATAGGGTTAATCTGCAACTGAATATATTAGTAAAACTCAGTCTCGACTCGGGTGCCAAAAATATGTGGAACCGGCTCGTTTTTATTTAGTAATTATGGAAAATAACTTAATAGTGACTAATACTACATCTTATATCATGACAACAGTACTATAGAATATCAAACTTACTTTTATTTTAGCAGTTCGCGACAGTTCATAAAATATTTTTTAACGCGGCGCTGTTTGAGGCATTAATTTGTTTACTATTGTAAAACAAACCCCTTGTTGCCATTACGAACTTTTTTCCATTCTAGCTACGGTTGAAAATGGGGCTTGAAAGCCAATAGCCTCAATCATCATTTAACTTTAATTTTAAATTTACTATTGAAAATTCTTCTATATATTTCAAATTTTAGTAAGATGCATGATTTTTAAAATGTGAGTCATTGGAGAATGTATAAAGCAACCCATAACATGTAAAATGACAAATCATTTTCTTTATAGCTCTCCAGTTCGCAATTAACTGACCAACATTTTAAAAAGTATTTTAAAACGTACGGCAAACACTATATTGAAGAAATTAAAATTTATAAACACTTTATATCGCTTTACTATTTATATCATTCATAACAAAAGTTCAAGATATTGACGCCTAAAATTAAGATTCCCGAGTAGTTCAGAATTGAAAAGGCCAATTAGGACCTATTAATTTGTTCTTAACTAGTCGGAGTTAATACCAGGGTCAAAAATCTTTTATAAATATATCGTGTTCAATTTTACCAAAACACTAAATAAAATTTCTAATTAAATTAATAAGTATTTTCATTTTACAAAAAAAAATTTCTATAAAATATTATTTTGTTTTAATTTCTATTTAAAAGCGATCGATAAAAAGAAAATCGTAGGTAACATTTACCAGTCATTAAAACTCTATCTAAGTAGGTCTCATCATCATTATCGTTTGAGCAGGTAACAAATTATGTATCTAAGTGGGACGGAACCTCAACAAAAATTATTAAAAAGAATATCTAAATGAGACTGGCCCACTTAGATGTCCCACTTAGAGTGACTATCCCGCACTTAGAAGAATAAAACTTGCGTGAAAGTACCACCAAGATATGCTTTAGAAAAACAACTATCGGTAGACTAACACTGTGACTATGTATGTAGGTGTGACTATGTATACTGTGCATTTTTGTTTAAATGTTTTTAATCATCTGGGGGTTATTTCTTCAGCATACAGACAGTGTGCTACCAGCGTAGAGTAATGGACCGAATTGTATCAATTCAACTTATCTTAAAGTTTAAGATTAAGTTTAAGTTAAACTAACATATTTTAATATATCTATTAAACGAATAGCCTGTCCAAGGCAATGCTACACTCTGTGGACACTGCGAATCTAAATTATCTCAACAATTGCAAAGAGACCATGCAGAGTAATATTTAACGTTTTGATTGTTCGTTTATATTTTTTAGCTTTCAATAATAATTCGATATAATAATCATACCTCTTAAAATTTTAATATTTTACCGGTTTTAAATCGTTCTTATTTTAAACGTTTGGACATTCCAATTGTCAGTATTTTAAGATTTATCATTGGGTTTTTGCAAATAATATATTCGTGAGCATTCCAAAAGTCATGTTCTACATTGGAAATAATGCAATTTCCCTAACAAAATTAGTATTACGCTTAATATAGTAACTCAGTAAAATATATACAAAAAATAGTGTCATAATCAAGTGTTTCTAGATTTATAAGCAATATAATTTGTTATCATTATTGTAAACGAATAAATATCATCCTGTAGCTTAATGCAAGTTACACAGTTAACTGATATTTTTAATTTGTTGCATGCTAAGCTGTTCAACAGAAAATTTAGATAAATTGTCTAACATAATTCTGGATCGGCGATTTTACTGCAAGTCTTGATTAGCAAGCACATGCGTCTCGCCTGTTCACTGTACCAGATAGCTTACTTCTACAGTTCGTTGTTATCAAAATTAAAAATAACTTCCATTTACAATTGCTTTCTATGCATATCACGGAAGGTAATTGCTTTTAATCTATATTTTTATACAATTTATTTCGGTTTTTAAGACTATTTAGAACAAAGGAGTCTCACGTCCAACACCCTCCAGTCAAGCGCCACAACATCTAACTCCACATCTATACTTAGATCAAACCACACGTCGGCCACCTCAACCAATCCTCAACGGAATCGAAAACGTAAGGCCTCCAGATCCCCTTCTCCATTGCCTCTCGCTCAAAGAATCGGACTATGCCGACCATCCCGAAAAGCCAAATTTGAAGCCAAGTGTCATTTAATTAAGCCATGATTTTAATTCTCTATTTTTACATTTAGTTGTGCCATATATTTCAGACAATTCATTTTCTCTATCAATTTTAACAAAGAATATTTCACAGATTAATTTTTCTTCATTTAACCCTTGAACGTTGCTACTTTTTACAACTTTTACGCCTAAACAATTTAAATATTATATCAAGATTGTGAGATTTTTAATCAATCGCAATTTTTACGACTTCGTTTAATATTAGATTTTGCATATAATTTAAAAGAAACAAGTAGTTTGGTTCAAAGTATCTATATTAATTCCCATAAATAGATAACTTTAAATGTTGAAATAAACATTAATTTTAAAAATAATAATAATATTTATTATTCAACTTCTATTTATTCCAGTAGTAATATACTAATAATGTAGAAAAAATTGTAATCATTTATCATTACATCAATTCTATTCAACGTCAACTTTATTCTAGATCAGCAATTTTACTGTAAGTCTTGAATAGCGCAAGCACATGCGTCTCGCCTGTTCACTAAAAAAGTTAACGTCAGCCGCAGGACATGTAACTATCCTTTTCTTGAAGGTAGTAATAGATCGCCGGTACATATCAAGCAGAATGTTGTGGATTTCCAACGGAAGTGCATTCCTGTTTTCAAAGCCTCGACTGGGGAGATCATGCACTTTGGTTCGTAAATAGGCCCAGAACCAAGAATCACAAGGAGTGAGGTCCGGGCTCCTGGCAGGCCATTCGATGGGGCTACATCGACCAATCCATCTTCGGTTGGGAAATCCATGAAAAAATAAGACATTGACAGTTTGGGCCTTTATTGGCCATGGTGGGCTGATATCACATGATATTTCTGAGGACACCATGAAAGGGGATCGCTATGTGAGAATACTCCAAGAGAAGGTCCTGCCAGCATTCACTCAAAATAATACTTGGCTATATCAGCAAGATGGCGCCTCGAGCTATTACTCAGTCGCTACTCGAGCTGTCTTAGATGATTCTCTTCGAGGAAGATGGATTGGTCGATGTGGCCCCATCGAATGGCCTGCCAGGAGCCCGGACCTCACTCCTTGTGATTTTTGGTTCTGGGCCTATTTACGAACCAAAGTGTATGATCCCCCCAGTCGAGGCCTTGAAAATAGGAATGCACTTAAGTTGAAAATAAAAGAGGAAATCCACAACATTCTGCTTGATATGTACCGGCGATCTATTACTACCTTCCAGAAAAGTATAGTTGCATGTCCTGGGGGTGACTGTGTCTTATTTGAGTGACTTTTAGTGACTTATCTGAGTGGAATATTGAATAGTTGCTTTTTATGTACTGTTTGTATAACATTTGGTCTCTTATAAACTTTTCATAAATCTACAATAAAATTATTATTCTACCGGCAAAGACTTTTGACACACCCTGTACATAATTATAATAATTTTCTTTTTGTTATAATTAATGATTTAATATGAAATAAGTAACATGGTTTAACAATATTTCATAATTATTATTAGGTATGTCTTTAAAATTCTAACACGCTTTATTAAAATATATAATGTGTTTTATGTGAATATTCTACTCAGGATGATGACAAAACCAGGAGATATTATAGCTCATCGCTACACAGTTAATAAGAGAATCGGAAGAGGAGGATTCGGATATGTCTACCTTGTAAACGACAGTCAGGAAGATAAGTAAATAATATAAGTAGTAAAATTGGAGCACCTCTCACACATCCCTTACCTTCCCTCCCACCTCTCTCCCATTCCTTCTACCCCTTACATCCAATCATAATTGTGTATGGGTTCAAACAATAACAGGAACAGTACAAATGGACTAACAGTATTCTTTACATTCGAGCACATATGTCTCACCTCATTTTCGATATGAGAATATATAGTCAAGTAACATACAATCCCCAAGAGACACGGAAAAAGTTTAACAGTTCTGCCTCTCCGACTGAAAGCTAAAAACGTAGATGTCAATATCAACAATGGAAAATCAGAAGATTTCTTCAAATATGAGGTGCTCTCTGTATTACACTATGATGATGTCAAGCATAACCGATATTGCCCTTCAGCATACCGCCAATGAAGAGATGAACTCAACTTTAATAAGCTGACCTTCCCCATCACCGCAGGTGATATTCCCCACTTTGAGAAGCTGAACCTGTATCAGCTGGTTCTTTGAGAAGCTGAACCTGAGAAGCTGTACCTTTATCCACCTACTTAAGTGGGAGAAGCAGAATGAGATTCAGCCAGTCAGGATGTTACGGGCATGCGGCTACTTACGTCAAGAAGTCTATGGTGAGAACGATCAAGTGCTCTTACTCAACAATGATCTGACATACCAGCGCGACGAAGATTACCCAGCACGCTATGTGGGAGAGATCCACATTAATCGTCTTCTTATCAGCCGTACTAATAATAACCAGACACATTATGGATACAAGTACTGTGAGAGCTCTATCTCCAGCTCTTTAAGAAGGGGGAATACTTTGACAGACATAGAGAATACTGCTATACCAACCAACACAAACGCTCGTCCCACCTATCGACAATTTTTTCAACACCTTGAATAACTATTAAACTTCTCCACTATGTGATCTATGCAGACACTAACAGCTTTTTGAGGAAAACATAGACTGGCCCTAGTTTTCTCCAATAGTCTTTTTTCACAACTTCCGGGGTGACGAATCGTACATAATTTTCGCAGAGGCTCTTGGACATGTGACTTGATGGGAAGTCTCAGTAATCGCCCAGATGAAGGAAATATATATGGCTATGGATGCAGACTTTTCAATGGAGGAAGTGGTTACCGATGACAACGACAATTTTATTATGTACATGTTGATGATCAAAAAGATGGAGTAGGCGATAGGTGATTTGAGCCCATATAAATCAGCATCGTCTGTTGATGTTGAGATTTAATGATTAATTTAGTCATCCTGAGAGCGAGGAGAGACAAGCGTTCAGTAGCTCGTCAAGAAACAGAATGAGCTGAGAGAGAGTCTGCGTCCTTTTATACGGTTTTTGCCCTGCCATTTGTTGAAACAAAACTCGATTGTAATTGGTTTAGCAGTGGTAGGTAGGAGGGGAGAGATGTGCAGGGTCCTCCGTCGCTACAACTAATGTCTATGAATAACAAGAATATGTTATATATTTTAATCTGATAATTGTTCTTCAAGTTCTACATTTATATAAAATGACTGTCGATATATTTTAAATACTATTTCAATAACTATCTTTGTATATATATTATTGTGTTAGTTATTATATCTTAAATCATTAATATTAAACTTTCTACTTTTCATGAACACTATACACCAGATTGAACTCACTGAATATCTATATTTATGACAATATATTTATTAGATTTTAAAATATAACATTTTTTCATATAATATTATGAAAGTATACATTTTGTTTGTAGTCAAACAAAAACTCATTTCTTTTAAACATATATATAGTTTTCAACAAATGTTTACACGGTGATGTGGAAAAATTATAAATTGAACTTTTTAGTTTTAATTGTGATTTTTTCATTCATTATTTGTATGTTTCAGTGCCAAGAAAGCTATCAAGCAAATACCTGTCACCGAAAACCCTGAAGAATATAGGAAAGCATTCAATGAAGCACGGTTACTAAATGGTTTAAAAAACGATTACATTGTGCAAATGTATGACTATTTTACTCAAAATGGGTATTTCAACATTGTTATGGAGCATTGCAGTGTAAGATTTTTTTTGCATCACAATCTAGTATTAATTTTTATTTCAATTTGTCTTACTGAAATTCAATTTTGTTATACAATAAAAGTTATATATAGTCCAAATAAATTTCTAGAAACACAATATAAATTTAGTATATGGTACTTAAAAATGCAAATACAATAATGTAAAAAATCTGAGGACGCGTTAATGACCAAATATTTTTGCATTAAAATTTATTGTTATGAATATTATGATTCAATTTAAATATAATTTCGTTAAGAAAATCAAATTCAAAGGAGGAAATGCTGTACTTATCATTAATTAATCAAGAAGAACCACATAATGTTTTGATTTTATAAAATAAAATCTAATCAATTTTTCTCTATCTTTTTGGAACGTATTGTATTTAAAAAACTTTTTCACAAACAGATTAAGAATTCATTATATGTTATACATAGGTATACTCGCAGTCTTTGATAATATATTTAGTGAAATCTAAGCGTTATCGAATGTTTATTCATTAAATGTACCTATCATATTCGTTATGTTTACATTTCTGCATTCTAAATGAATATTAAATCAATTTGTGAAACATCTTAATATGTGAACGTGTTTAATAAATGTAGTACAAACTTTAGCGTTTACAGTTTGATTGATCGCTAATTAATAAAATCAAATAAAACATCATAAAAGATTCATTTTGTATAAGGTAAACAACATAGATTACTTTGCCGTTGTTTTACATTATAGTTTTCTTTAAAAATATATGCCGATATAGCTAAATTATTATTGGATAAGAGGTGTTGGTCGGTACACTGCATATTTATCATGAATGTAATTAATTGTTTGTGGTAAGTTAGAATATTTTGGTATGTGAGACCTTGAAAGTATATAGAATATTATGAGTTTCAAATCAATAAAAAATAATTAATATTAAATATATTATGTATTGTATATAAATAGAAATGTAATTTTCCAAGATTCACATTTGAACAATTTTATCACATTAAAAATATTTAAATGTAGTAAGACAGTAGAATCCAAGTCTTTACTCGTATACACGATACATTTTAATCTTCTTGAAAAAAATACATACGAGTATGTGAGATAATTACCTATGTGAAAGCAATTTGCATGATTGTTAAAATCACTCACAAAATAAATGTTGATTAGCATAAATTGACCAATGTATTAATATTCAAAAGCATCTGGAAACGTAATGACATGATATGTGTGTTTAATTTTGATTTTAAGATAAAGACAATAGATATATATTTAAAATCATATGCAACATAACCTTTAAAAAGGTAATAAATACTTATATTATATTGAAAATAAGAATTTCTAGAAAATTAATTAAGCTTAAATTGTAAGAATATTCCTATTCTTTAATGTGGCAAATTTTAAAATGTCACTGTTGTCCAAACCAACCCTCCCAACACCGGCAGACGTACATTTCTGAACTTATTATGCTACTTCGCTATATGCATAGGTTGTTTAAATTTAAAATTCAGATAACATACTCGCAGTTTTTTCCTAGAATAGCAGACTGATTCCACACGAAAACAGAAATTTATTTTAAGCTCAAACATGCTTGAATATAAAGTTGTCATATGGCATTGATTGATGCACCCAAATTTCGGGATGTATGACTACACTATTGTGACATATTAGTATACCAACTGATATCAGACGATTATATTTCAATTACTATAAACGCTGTCATGTAAGACAAGAAACACAAAGATTGATGCAAAAGTTAGTACAACTGTCGAATTTGAGTGTCTCTGCAAAATAGATTGTTGTCCTTCTTCTGGAATTATTTACAAAAAATTAATTAGTTAAACAAAATTTGAAAATTGAAAATCACCTTTTTTGTGCGAAAAAGTTTTTCAAAATCGTTTCAATTTAAATTCAAGAGTTTAACGACTTGAATCGTAGAATTTAAGAAGAGAAATCGGTTTTCGTCCTGGTGCTTGCTTAATGCATATATATTATATCGAATTTCAAGTAAATCTTTCCGCAAATTATTTCCTTCATTAGTCACGAGGGAAGAAAGTTGTATACTAAGCATCCATGTCTCTATAATGTTTGTACAGTGCAAACCCTTTTCCTGACGCCTGCAAAGCTGGGAGCGCTGGTGTGTTTCGCTGTAGACTCTCACATGGGGATCACTGTTTCCGATCAAAGTTTAATTGAGACAGAAATATTCACACCAAAACTGAGGGATGGGAGATACCTTATCCGTGTGCGGTATACTCTGTAGATACTGAGTAACCCATTAATAAGTTTATCTCAAACAAATGGATTAATACCTAGCGGAAGGAAAAAAATGTTTAAATCGATGACAACAGTGAGCTGGTGTTTCTACTCGAATCAAAGAACCCTTTTTAAACATCCGATAGACAGGAAAGGCCTCCTAAAACTCGCAATAGCTCGGTTATTCGGGCAGCTAGTCAAAAACGGTTTTCATGGCTAGAATATCCAGAAAATTTCGAACTTAAAGTCTTGATAATGTCTCGATAAGATATGCTATTTTTTATCTGAATTTTAACTCCAATTTTATCTCGCCTATATCAAGTTACACAGCGCTGTAAAGTAGACGTATGTGAACCGCAATCGATACGGTTTCTGTCCAAGAGGGGGAAACAGAGTCTCCCATTTACCACCCTATTGGTTTCAGTTAAACAGCTGTCTGGATATATTGTGAGATGTGTAGTATTGCTTACTTGCGAATACCTTTGAATTGGACACATTAATTTATGGTTTGTAGTTCAGGTGCAATAGAATTAGATTGGATTAGATTGGATTAGATTGGATTGATCACGCTACTATACACCTTCTCGCATGACGCCAGCAATACACCTTTTTATCCAATGAAATTGCTTTGATATTTACAAATCTTCAATCTAATCGCTATCGTAAAGTTGTGTTTACAATCCGATTACATTTGAAATTTCTGTGTCCATCCCCCGCATATCCCGGGATATAATTGGCAGCTGCAATATAATTGCGAGTGTATCGCGATTAGAGAGCGATTGACTATAGCACTATGAACAATTTTCAAATATCACGGCTTTCTCTAACAACCTGCTCGTCAA
>JAYRBW010138634.1:0-15300 GCA_036023295.1 Invenusta paracnida
TAGGTGCCTATAATAAACAACACATTAAATTTTATATTACCTTCTGAGTATAGGTATCTCTACGAATTGTACCATAGTTTTTCTAAATAGCTCAAGACAGATATTTGTTAATTACTATATGATACGTAAATTGATACCTTTAATTTATTAGATATCACATTTAATTAAATACAGTTCTAAATTACCTTCTGAAAAGCTTGTCAATATTAAAAAACATAGTTAGCTCAAGTCAAATATATTTTTAAAGAGCTAACACATTTTACGATTATTTCATTCTTTTATGATATGAGCTAACACACTTTTTGCCATTTCTTGCTAATAATTAATATATTACTAGGAAATTGAACAGATCTACTTTACTAAAGTTCGAAGTTGAAAATGCGTCGCTCTCATTCGACTAATCTTGCCACTGTTTAAAATGTTAATATTTTGTATAAAATCATTTTTTAAATGTTGCATCATTTTGAAGTTTATATACGTTTGGACTCTTGTATTTAGTCGTACTTGTTTTAATAAGAAAACATATTAATGAGGTTTTTTAGGCATATAATCCGTCTTTTACCATTGAGAAAATGAATAAAGGAGAAATAGATGTGTTAATGAAAACACGAAACAAAAAATATTTTTCTACATATTCTTATCACATTATGTTACACATGCGTAATCAAGATATTTACAATAATATCAATTACTAATTTTATATTACTTCACTCAATTTATATCGATTTAGTAATGTTATTAACTTTGATTTATACGCCTACGTAACACATTGATAATAACAGACTGAAATATATTGATATTTCATTTTCTAATATTCAGCTAATTGGCATCATTAAATATATCACACTAGTTTAAATTATCCAAATCCATATTCATAATTTATTTTCACCCGTGTCTGGCTTGACTGTTATTTTATTATTGGTTTGTAATGAGAACATTAGCAACTTAAATTTTTCCATTTATTTTCAGAACGAAAAAAATGAAAAGGTAGTTCTCGTCTTCATTTTCTTCTTAAATTATTTTCAAAATATGCATAGTATATATGTCAGTATATTATCTGACATTTTCACTGAAATTACATATTTAATTTTATTTATTTTTATTCGATTAAATTTTCAACAATATTACAGTTATTATATTTTGCTAAATACGTTTTCCTAAGAAAGATTAGCATATTTTAACTTAATTAAATTTAAATGTTTACTTTTTTTTGTAAATATGCTTAAAATTTTTATTTCTCGTTGGCGTAATTTTTTACAATTTATTATTGAATTTTCACAGCAACTATCTAAGGTTACTTATAATTCGTTTTATTTTATTTTTATTTAGTTATTTATATTCATATATTTTATTTTTGAGTTTTATATTTTAATATAATCTCTGAATATTTAATAAATTTAAACAATACCAATTTTGTGTTTTTATTGACATATTTTGAAATGAAAACATACTATAACCTTATACAGCAAATCTTATAATGTAATTATATTTATATCATGTTTCTTTTAAATATCTTACACGTCACCAAGGACTACTATAATATCTATAAAATATTTAAGTATTCCCTGCACGTCACATATGCATTTTTGTATATTACGATGTTTTTCTCTATATTCTTTTTAACAGTATAAATCAACCTATTATATGTTCTGTCAATGATCTGATATACCCTATACATATCTAACTATCGGACTTTGTGTATCAACCATTTCATATTATTATCACCATTATTATTTTAACTTTAAATTTATTCATATAGTATACTTCTTATTTCTTTAAGTAACCCATTTAATCAATTACTTTAAACATTTATAACTAAGACTTTTTTATGTTTACAATATTAACTTTCAAACTATATTTCGCATTTTATTTCGCACTGTACCTTTAATTTAGTGTTTATATATCATACATTTGTGTCTTCTGTTACATCTATTTTTCTACTTGTAGATAATAAAAATCATGTGTGTAGTAGAACCATGCACTTCTTACTCTGTATGATCTGTGCAACGGTCACTTTTCCCTTATTGAATTATCTCCAACAGCACTTAAACTTGCTCTAGCTTTTCGTATATCCACCATTTGGTTACGAACAGCATCAGCAATTTGCAGCTAATCTTTCCATAAAGACATTATTGAATAATTAATAGCGTTCGAAATGTTAAATTTTTTCTCGTTAAAGAATGTTCACCATGGATTCACCTCGATCGGATGTGAATGCAAGTAACAGTCTCCCAGGGCAACCGCAAACTACTACGACATACACTGCAGCCATTGCTGCTAAGTGTTCCGCGTTTCTCACCCACGTGAAACTTGTCGAAAAAGCGGAAGAGGTATTAGCATTATTTTCATAAATTTGAAGGATGGATAAGTATAGCGCATATATACATGTGCATTATATAGATGTATAGATGTGCATAATATATAGATGTATAATGATATTACAATGCTAAGTGTAAATATTACTAATTGTTTTTTTTACTATTTACATATATAGTTATAATTGTAGAATGTTGTAAAAAAAAGTATTTCCTTTTGCCAAAATATATCAATATGTACCTTATGTATAAATACATCGATTGATAAAAATATTTTACGATCATTAAATATATATTCTTACTTTTTAATAAGTATGATTTAATTGTGCACTGAAAAAACTATATGAAAATATTGATATTATGATACTTTATTGTTGCTGATAAATATGAATAATTAAGCAATTGCCATTTAAAACTTTCAATATAGCTTGAGGTTAGCTGAACAGATTGAACATTTTAAACATCGATTTACAGCCGCATATTACAACTTACTCTGTGTTTTTTATATTATTTTCAAAATACTTCGATTTTAAGTAAGTTTTATTTTACACGATGACATTTCTAAAATCTAGTCAAATTTCTCACGGTAGGATTAAAAATGATTTAAATGTATAGTTTCAAATAATAAGTCTTCACTGACTTACCCATGTATTGTTTTGAAATCCTATATTCCAGGAGTCCAGTAGACACCACAGTCAAAACAACAGTGGCAGTGGAGAGGCTGCAATCAATCAGTCGCCGACGGCATCGACTTTGCAGGACTCTCGACTGCCCAGTTTCCGGAGTATACTTTGTCAGATGTTTCACACATGTTCTGAAGCCTTGGCTGACCCTCAATGGGAACTTAGAAGGATGTCCAAACAAGTGTGTCTGTTTATCTATATTCTAACTACTTCTTTCATAGCAGGATTAATAAAATTATTATAATTGTTCATAATATTATACTACTGTTGTCGTCTCTTTGTATACTAGATTATACATATGAATAATTGTCTGTGGAGGCTGTACTATGACGCTGGTTGAATGACTGTTTTGCATAGAAACGAGTGTAAGGTTTCATTAATTAAGTCGAAGGACATTTTTAATATTTGATTGTTTTAAAAGTTCCATTATTTTACAGATTACTTGACTATTTAATTAAAAGTTAAAGTATACGACAAGAAGCCTCATCAATCAATGTGAACAAAATAAAATCTGCCAACCAATTAGAAGCCGATATTGCGCGGTGAAATTTGCCTGACTAAGAAAATCTTTACAATCATCAAATTTTAATTTGATAATAGCTACGACTTTTCTTCTTGCAGATTAGAAAAAACGGTTCTTTTCGTTGTTTTCATAGTGTACAAAAATGTAATCGAATGTACTATATTTAGTTGAACATTTAGGTAAGTGCATAAAATGCATAGAAATGCTTATCGATATAAATGGCAACAAATCGACATTTATTCTTAAATTGGTCCATTATTTCGCCAGCCAGAGTTCTCTTATACATATATATATATATATATTGAAGTTGCATATCACTATTATCTTGCCCTAGCTATGTTTAGACTTCTAGACTGCTCCCTTCCTTACAGAGCTTCCCCTGTTTGGGTGAACTTCTGCGTTGGTATGATCCCGCTCTCCTAGCTGACCTCATAACAACGCACTTCGTCTACGAACCAACTCTTATGACCTTCGCTTGCCTCTGTCTGCTCAAGGACACTCTACGTCACACGACACGGCTCAAAGCGTTAACTACCAATCCACCGACCTCTTGGCAGGTACTAACTGCAATATTCACCATTTCAACACTTTTTTAGAAATTAAAAAACCGATTCTGCAATTTGAATTGATAGAATTATAATTAAGAGATTAATTACTCAAAATTTATGGTACTATTATAAATAATTACACTAATTTATTATAAGAATGCATTATATACGTTTGATCAGTATTTTGCAAAAAGGATATATAAATAATTGAAAATTAAATCATTTAATTTAAAGTTAATTAAATTAGGTCCCAACTGGGGTTTGAACCCACTGACTGCCATCTGATCGGCAGTCCAACACTCCACCTCTTGCCCATCCAAATAGAGTTATTTTGGCGATATAACCAAATGGCACTAGTAACGATTTAGTCATTTAATTTTCATCAGTTAAAAGAACTGAATCTCCAATTTTTGTTAAATTATTGGTTGTTTGCTATTTCGCGTTTTATTATTTTTTGGAATCAATTTTCTGTAAAAATAATGAAATTATACGTAGTATACCGTGATCCATTTTCACCAGAGCGAAGCAGCTGTAGGTGCAGTGTGTTGTGTCCTGGAGAGTGTCCGAGCTAACATCGCGCTCTGGCTGCGCTCCTGTCACCACTATCTGGCTCGACAGCAGATGGATTGTGTCACACCTGTCACTGCTCATGTCATCCTTCTCGCTTTCATTCACTTTGATGGCTCGAGAAAGGAACAGGTGAAACATTAATCTGTTCTCCCTTCCTACCATTTATTTTCCGATTTTTAAAATATTTTTTAAATTGTCCAGAATTGTTTTATTATTCGTATTCTATGTCTACGTTATACCTTATATTTGCAGTCTTAATTCTTTTAAATACAATTTTAAAATATACTAATTTTTGTTTTTATAAAACTTTTTATGTAGTTCTGTTATTTATTAATAATACACATACTACAGTTTTAGTATAATACTATTTTCTTTAATATTTTATCGACTTTTTAACTTTCATATATTTTTATGCTTCATTTTCTTTTCATAGTACCCATTTTTCTTTTCTTCTATATGTTGCTTCCATTCTTAACAACCTTTTCTCCCCTCCCCTCTCCCCATTTGCCTTGCAGGACTCTCATGTAGAAAGTTTGGTCAATTTATTTCTTCGTCTTGACTCCATTATGCATAAACCAAAATCAAGCGTGGTTATTTTGGGCCACGAAGTCTATCCCAGGTGAGTTTATGCTCATTTTTCATTTTTTCACTATTTCATTTTGCTCTATAGAAATTATGATAAAGAAATTTAGTAACTAAAATACCATCCTGTTTAAATTTAAGGCTTAACATTGCGCAGGTTTTGATTGTGGATAGTCAAGTTTGTTAATTATGTTATGATCTAAACCCATTAATTGAATATGACAACAATTGAGAACTCTTCTCTCCTTCCAGTCTGACCATGGTACCATCAGTGGGTTGCTCGCCAGTGGAGTTCTGCTCCCAACTGCTCCAGGAGATCCAAGAGGAGCTTCCAGCCATGCTTCGTCATGTGGACGATGTGGCCTCTACTGCACCTTTGATGCCAATTCTGGCCGGCTGGATGGCTGCAATTGGCCGCCTCAGAACCGACACTACTGAAGCTATTCGAGCCTTAGTTCACAGGTGAGTTAACGTGTATTTCTCTCTCTCAGTGGTAACAAATCTTTATTCTATCACACCGTTGTACTCCCTTACTTGACACATACATTCGTGTAGTATGAGCGCTCTTTGCACACGGATTGTCAACCGGATTGTGGAAGATCGTCGAGTCATCTCGAAAGTGGAGACTGAAGTGCGCCAAACAATTGAAGTAATCGGAAAACTTCTCGCTGATAAGGTGAGTGTTTTGTCTGTCCTCTCATTTCTTCTTTTGTTCACACTTGTCTTCTTTCCTCTTCTCCTTTAACCCTCTTCTCTCGTTTTCCCTCTAATCCTTGAAACCAGAACAACCTAGAGTCCTGGTGGATGTGGACTCTCTTAGAAACTCTTCTTCAGTTAGTCACGGAAGTCTCCGCCGACATTGGTCCTCTCATTCAAGCCCTCCTGCCATGTCTCCGTCCCTGTCCTCTCCTGGCTCCTGGAGGTTCCACCCCCACTTCCTCCTCTTCGGGTATTGGAACCAGTGCTGGGGAAGGCGGTGTGGACCACGTTGACAACAAGGAAACTGACCGGGGCGTTGCTCATCTCCACCTTTACTCAAGTCAGGCGAATGCCGATACCCTGGAGGACAGAGATCCTTCCTTACCTGACTCAGATGAAGGTTTTTTAATCTGCAGCTATTTTACCATATTTTGTATAATAACTATAGTATTATACATATTGTTAAAAAAATAAAAAATAAGTTTCTAATATATATTTTTTAATGTTATTTAAAAGTTATTTATAGTCATTAAAATCCTTTTATCCTTGTCTCTTTGCCTAAATATCATCGCAATGTTAACTACAAAATAATTACCACATCGTTTTAGTTATTTTTATTTATTATTATACTAATTGAATTCTGTGTACAGATATGTTTTATTTTAATCGATTTTTTATATTAAACATAATATTCACAAATATGTCGAACATACCTACAAATAATATAATTCATATATTATGTACATGTAACATGGGACAATAAATTCCAAAAATATATTGAAATTTGAGCATATTTAACATATCAACTAATGTCTTAATTAAGCATTGATATTTTCCCGTTACATCATGACCAGTAAATGCTTGCCCCCTTTACAGAAAGCGAGATGAACGGGGCCGTTTTCCCTGAGTCCCTGGCTCTCACTCGAAAACGCACATCAACAGCCACAAGCCTCGAGCTCAGCACGAGCGATGATTGGGATTCGGATACGGATACAAACCAGCATACACCCCGACGATCAGACCAAGGGGGGACTCTTGCTAAACGGTTCCTCGTCAATTTGGCCCAGTGTCGTCGAGGTGGGTGTTAGACAATCACAAGCAAGATTGTTTCTGATTGGTTATTATCTGCATTTTAGTAGCCCTGTTGTAGTGAGAAATTATTTTTTTTATTTGTGTTTTTTCAGTACCAATAGCTGGTTAAGAAAGATTGTAATTGGTTGTTTGCTGCATTTGAGCGAGTGAATCATGATATATAGCCCTTTACAGAAATGATGCAGGATATCAGATTCACACATCACTTCATTGATGGAATAAGACCAGTCGTCTTTTATTACATGGTATTATATTATTTAAGAAAAATCATATTACTAAATGAAAATCAACTGCTATAAATAATGTATAGTTTAATAAATAGTAAATGAGATATATTATATGTCTCTGCGTTTGTTTAAGTCAGAGTGACATTTTTGGTGTTTGTACACCTGTTTGGAGAAATATTTTGATAAATTATTTATTTTTATTATTCTCGTAAATATTTTAATATTTATGGGATTATTAAAATGATTGCTTTCTCTCTATTTTATAAATCCTATAAAAATAAAAGCAGTTTCTATTTTTATTTGTAGTGTCTATTTTCTAACTTATTCTATTCTACTTAAATATTTTTTTAGATCTTCTGATTGACGCTGAAAATGACCTGTCCGCCAACGACGCCGCTTTGATTGAAGGGATTGCTGATGGTGATATGGACTGATTATCCGAATTATTTCGATTGACAACGTCAACTTATCACTCCTATTAAAGAGATTTATTTAAAAACCTCACAAGAGACACCAATAGTGCAAACTTAACACATAAACTGTTATGAATTCATTATTGACCCATAAGTTTATTGTAAGTGGAAACAATTAGTTAAATATATTTATTAGAAACATTGCGTATAATATTATACGAATATGCATACTTGAATAATACTTTTTTCGCCTTCTAAAGTTTGACAACAGGATAATTATACAAAGGACTATAAAAGCGATTGAATAGGCATCAGTGTTGCAATGAACATGTTTTTGTTAATTAATTACTAAAACGTGTAGTACTGTTATGTTTCATTTGTTTGTTTGTTTGTTTGTTTGTTTGTTTGTTTTTTTCTAGTCAAAATGAACATTTTTATAATCAAAACAATTATTACATATTATCGTTCTGATGCCACGTTACATCACTATGATACCACTGTACCCAATTCTATAACTTGTATCAATTTTCCCTATATTTAGTATGCTAATTGAGAAAAATGTTTCAATCATAGATAAAATATGATTATAGTGAAACATATCATATAAATACACTAATATGTTTACCATGTTATCTGGAAATATTATATTTATCTACCTGAACATTATTATATACTAAATACGAGTTATCAGTGCCTATTTCTTCACGCAAAATAGTTTTTATTTATAAATAGTTTATATATTTATATTGAATTTGCGTTCTTTGATTGTGGCTAATTTAATTATATATATATACAACCCCGCCGAAATGAAACGCAACACTAAATTTATTAAACATTTTAAACTATTTTATGTTTTATTTATAATATATATAATTTCATATAAATCCCACATTTTATACATATAGTATAACGTAATATGATATCATGACGAGAAATATGTATAGTGTTATAATCTATTTTATTATTGAATAACATATTTTTAATCCGAATATTTATATTTTAACAGTGTTTCGTTTCTTTCTCGGGTGATTGTATATCTTTCTTTTAAAGGCTGTGACTACATGACGTATAGACTGTTGACTTTTTCTTTCTTTCTTTAAGAACTACTTTCTTACTTTTTGTATACATAAATTACAGCGTTACTTTTAGTTAATACTGAAAAAATTATATATTTTTTAAACATTTGTTTTCATTTTAGCGTTTCATATGAATTACAACCTAATTCCAATTTAAGCTAATTATGTAAATTAATAGTTTATTAATGTTATATCTTTTCAATTTTACAAAATTGTAAAGGATGTTACTGTCCTTAATTCTTTCATTTGACCTATTTAGTAAATGCTATGAGTCTGCTGATATTAGGGTTTTAATACTGTTTTTAGTGGATGCACTGTTGAGCCAATATATTTATGCATATTTCTGTTTTATCAGTAATTTTTTTGAAAATTCCATTGTCTATATAACGTGCACTTATAGTTATAGTTATTGTTATAATTTTTATTTAAAGTAAATATTTGATTTAACATTTAATTTTCTTTAGGAAAATGCAATATATTATATTGAAGTTTTATTACATGAAATTGATTTGTCGACACTGGAAAATTGGAAACTAAATGTAATTTAATAAAAATTGTAAAATGAGAAAAATTATAATTTCACTATTCATATTCAGTTTATCTTAATATATTTAGTACGCAGTGGGCTTAATAACCTGTCTTTTTTATTTCCTTCTTATACGAGTACACTACAGGTAAGCATGTATAGTTATACATCAATTGTTGCATTTTCTCAACCATCTAACTGTAAAGAAAATGTTATAATAAATCTTTCAAAAAGTTAAAATATTTGTTATAGAAACTTGTTCCAATATGTTTTGAAGATATTGCATGCTTTTCCATATAACTTGCACAATTTATTTGTAGAATCATTCCGTCCAATGTTTCCTATTCTTTTCTTTCAACTCTTCGTACTACAATTATTATTTATTATAAAAATGCCTTCTACATATTTAAATTCTGTTTACTTATTATAGAAACACTATAATACAGCTCATATTTAGATCTTTCATGCATTATTCCTTTCGTTTTATGGTTGTCTTATTTTAATTAATTATAGATGATAATGATCTCTTGACCTATACCTTAATTAATATATCTAATAAAATTATCATAATACCAGATGTAAATAATTCAAAATAGTTTTTATATAAATTTTCTAAAATAGTATTTTGACATGTATATATTTTTTTAAATATTATTCGATTATAAAAAAATGATTTTTTTTAAGACAAACATGTTATGTGTATTTTAAAATAGTACATTTTACTGCCATGATTATTTCCGTAATTTAAAGTAAAAAATTAAAATAAATAATAAGGATCTCTATAATATACTAAACAATATATCCAATACCAAGGATATAGTTTTGCATATGACCATATATCTAATGTTTTATATAAAATAGTTGGAAAGATAAAAAAGGGAAAATTTATTATCAGGAACAATTATATTAAATACAAACGGTAGTGAAATTTCATACACTAGTCTACCGTCCATACATGCCTAATAAAGCTTATAATTATCTCTAAATTGTATTTTCATCGACAGTATATAATACATATGTATACTCAAAAAGGGTAGGTACATTTAATAATATTTAAGCTATAAAACTTTATTGAATGTTTCTGAACATTTATCTGTCAATTTTATCTTTGCAAATTATCTCTGACAAAATAATCGTAGTTTTTAAGCAACATTTTATATTATTAATTTAAAATTAATTTAAAAACAATTGTTTTTTAGAAAATTAAAAAATATAGGTTTTAGTTTTACATTCAAGCATTGTAGCTTTATTAATAAATAAATACTTTTACAATATAATGTACGATCTTATTGTCAGTTAATTATTACATTGTGAATAATAATTTTTCAAAAGCCGAAGTTTTGTAATTCACTATTATACATGTAGTTATCACAAAACAATAATTCTAGTAACTTATAATAAAATTGTTATTAGTAGAACTAACAAAATTAACAAAATAAATTGTTTACATTCACAATATATAAGGTTAGTTCAATAAATCAGAATATTTTAACATATAAATAATAAGTAACAGACTGTTGTACAATAACAAAATCTTTAATATGCTATCGCAAATAAATTATTACTCGCACATAAATGTATATATCATAGTAATACTGTTTTATTCAGAGTACAATTACAACACGTACTCACAAATTGTAAAATTGATTTATATGGAATAGTTTTTTTAGACCTATTATTTATCGACATGATAAATTGTTATATTCTCCGATAAATAATTAAAATAAAAGAAACTCAACGACACTATAAATTTGTCTTATCTATCAATATTGGTCAATCAAAATATAAATATCCGATGTTTCGGAAGCATTTTTTTCTTTTATTTTAATATTTAATTTAGAAGAACAAAAATATGTTTGTATAATGTTTCGTTATACATATATGTAATCGTTTTATAGGAGTTTGTAGTTCATTTCATAGTAACTTCAGTTACTTTATTTTTATTTCTATATCTTGTTTACTTTTTTTTATTTCTGCGGTACCACTATATACCGCTAGTTATCATATATATTTAGGTTTCTTGTGGATTGCTTCATTTGCTTGTCATAAATTAAATAATTATTTACTAACAATATAATTCCACCTCTTTGATTTCAACTATAGCTTTCACAATTGTTTTTCATTTTTTCCCATATAAACAGATATTAAGCTGCCATTTATAATAAATTTTCATTTTAATATCGATTAATTATACACATTTTAAACTAACATTAACATAATTATCTCTACAGGCTGTTAAAATATAAGATAATACATAAATAAATAAAAATTTCCGTAACACTTGTGTAACACCAGAATTACACCTATAGCTTGCATCGGAATACACTCGAATAACACTAACGCTTATTTAACTGCGACGTGAAATCGTTCAATATTAGCACAGAAATTACATAGTAAATTAATATTATATTTTTCACATAATTTACGCGTTATAAGTAAAAATATATATATATACATGTACATGTATGTTTATCATAATATTATTTTTGTGCAAAATAGATATATTATATTTTCTACGTTATTAATAGGTTGTGTATGGTATAAATGTAAATATGTATGTACAGTAAACCTGTGCATACAATTGTATAGATATACACAAATATATTGTCATCCAAATGATGAATCTATCTAGAAAATAGCGTAAGTGTCATTAAATATATTAATGTCCACATTATTTAAAATAATTAGTTTTTGGACATCATTGTGACATATTTCGAGCAAGTTATTGATAACCCTTCATAATTTACTGATTGTACTTATCGACTAACCGCAGAACTAATCGATAAACAAGCAAAGCTATAAAGATGCATCGCTGTCGTAGCTCATGATGGCGTTGAGCAGACTGACATCTTCAGGAGTCTCGTCGTCTTCGTCTGACAGGGAAGAGGTGAATGTCGGGGCAGAATCCTTCTTCTGAAGGTAGGAAAGACGCGACCATCGGCGACTCTCGCGTCTATAGCTCTGCTGAGTTGTGGCCACAAAGAAGGAAGTGAAGCAGATAAGGGGCGTGGCACATAAGCTGTAGATTATGAAGGTGCACACCATGCCTAGCACAAAGCTGTTTTTCAGTGCCACGTTCACCAGGAAGGTACCGTAGGAGTCCTTGTAACGCTTCTTGAAGGTACAGTCTCGGCGGAAGGTCTTACATATCTACAAAAATAAATTCGTTTTGATAGGCATATTTAAATTCACATGTAATTTATTAACAGTTAGCAAATTGTCAATATTCTAAAAGCCTATATATAAATAAAAACTAACAGAGGGGCTCAGTTTGTAGAGCAAGAGACAGCTGACGCAAATAGTGGCTTTGAGCTTCGGTGAGGTTCGAAATAGAAAAAAAATCCTGGTTCAAATAATAATAGTTAGCACTATAAAACATAGTTAGTTTAATTATCCAATATCTAGGTAAAGCATTTTAAGTCTCTGTTTTCCAACCAACATATTTGGAATGCTGGAAATGTTAGGTAAACTTCTAACTTTATAATTTGCATAGTATGACGTAACCCTATGGGAAACTCATTTTCCCTGACAGAAAAATAAATATATTAAAAGTCTTGTGATAAATATGAAATTGATTAATAAATGCATTTAATAAGACAGACTCACTAACCAAATGACTAGGAATAAAAAATATAAGAATCAATGCACGAATAAATAAATAGCTTATAAACCTTGCCCACATGATCTCACTAGAATAAATCTTACCTTGGCCTCACGACCAAAACTTGTGATTACACTGATACAAGCCTCCACCCCAACTTTACAGTGTAAGTAGTTCCATTTCAGAACCAGAGTGTGTTCCAACACGCTGGACCCGTTTTCCAGCTTTGTCTTCACTGCTTCAGATTTGGTGTATTTTTGAAACGTCTCCTTATAGTCACGACACCGCACCCCAAACATACGAGCCTTCAGTGCCTCTCTTGTCTCCTCACTTACTCTAGCTTTATCACAGTCCCTGCAGCTCAGTCTAATCTGATTAAAGAAGCATTTGGAGGCGATATTTTTCAAATGGATGACGTAGTGGAATACCTCACCCGTTGTGTCATCGTGGATGTGGTACCACTGAATCTTGCGATGATGTAATACCTGGATGTCAATATAGTTTGCCAATGCAAAGGTGAAATTGGAGTTAGTCACCTCCGCGTCGAGAAGCATTTCTGTTATCAAAAGTGGTTGAATAGGGCTCCCGATGCGAAAAAAACGCATAATCTGTGGCGTTTTTATGAAGTTTAATTTCAGTCGGCTAGTATTTGTATACTTATATACACGAATTCTTTTCATCTCCAATATGTCATCACCTCCTTCCAACAAAATTTCCGAGTAACTTATTTTACGGTTACTGTGAAATTGACGTCCTAAGAAGATACTCATACGTCGGAGTTTGATCTGCTCTCCAAAAAAGAAAAGTAGCCAGTGAGGACCTGCGGAATCGGACCCATTGGTGGAGGCCCAAGTGGTCAGGACTTGATCTAATGCCTTGGCCACTGAGGTTGCATTGCTCTCCTGACTACTCTGAGCAAATCGACTGTTGACATTCCATTGGAAAGGGCTTGAAAGGGGTGCCGCTCTTTTGCATAGAAAGAATCTACACCGCGAGGAATACGCTGAGATGTTACAATTATGATAATGGAACAGCAAGGAGTAGACAATAGACTTTAGGAGAACGCTAAAGCATTGTTGACACCAGAGTAGTTCTGCACCACGACTCAAAGAAATATTCTCTAGTTGCTTCGAATATTCCTTAAATGGGATAGTCATCTCTGTGAGACTCAGGAAATTCTTGCGAATTTCTTTCTACAAAATATCTTCTTTATTAAAATAATCAATAATGTCATAAAATAAAGTTTGGATTCACAATTTAACAGACGGTGTGGTAGCCTCATCAAATTAAAAGATGCTACTAATCTTAGTAATTAATTTAAGAAGAATTATTTTAATTTAATTGCTACTTAGGGTCGAATGCTACACCATAGAGTAATAATTATAATTACTCTCTTAATGAGTGTGTAATTACTCTATGGCTAAAACCATCCTAACTAAATTTAAGCAGCTTCTAGACAGTTTGTGAAGATGACCTTGACATATTTATTTATTTGATTCATTTTAAAAATGAATAATTATTGTGCTGTTTTTAAATATTTTATGTTTTCAAAATGGAAAATTCACAAAGTGAAGGAGCTCCTAATATTTGAGGAGCACTTAACTTTTAAAGAAATGTTTTTCAATGGTTGGAGGAGCTCCTAACTTAGTTAAGATGGTTTTCGCATTCCACCTTAATAATGCTATGTTAATTTATGTTGAAATCTCAATTATGATATTTGAGTACTATAATTCAAAATAAACATTTCTTATCTTATCTTATCTTATTTTAAACAAAAAAAAGACGACAGTTTTAAATTGAACTTGTACCTAGCTATACCTTATTGAAGAAAAATAATTAAATGTAGAAAAGTGTTTATTATTTTTCTTCTTATTGAAGTGACAACCTTATTAATTATTGACTTTTATTGAGATACAAATTTATCGCATGAAAGTTACTTTTTCCATAAATGTTTCTTATATTTTAAATAAAAAACTATAATATAGCTGTCGTATCCAACAGCACCTAAAAAATAATTTCGCAAAATGATATATATTTAAATGGATCATTAAAATTGTATAGGCAAAAAAAATTGACAGTTCATATAGTTATGATTATTTTCACGAAATTTGAAAAGTGAGAGTAATTTTTTATTAAGCAACATTATATTGTTCGTCCATTTTTATATGAGAATCATAGAGGGTAGGCATTCTAGGTTATTCTAGATCTACATAATATGCCGTTAAGTTCGATGATATTGATTTTACATCTATGAAATAATTCAGTGTTAAATATTTATGATGTATATTCATATATCTGTGATTTAGGGTGGATTTTTAAAACGTGGCCTAAAGTAAGCCGTGACCTAGCTTAGGCCGCGGCTCACATTATAGGCTGCGGCTTGAATTTCAGTTTTTTAAAACTTCTTAGGCTGCGGCCTATAGAGGCTCCGGCCTAAATGATAAG
>JAYRBW010138645.1:0-15299 GCA_036023295.1 Invenusta paracnida
TATATATAACGAAAATAATATTGGTCCTAGAATAGAGCCTTGTGGAACTCCAGAATATAGAGGAAGGTAATCGGAAAGTTTCCCATCTATTTGAACAGCTTGTTTTCGGCCTGATAAGTACGAGTGAAACCATTGTAATACAATATCGTCGAAACCGAATTTGTTTTTTAGACGATTTAAAAGTATATTATGGTCGACAGTATCGAAGGCAGCACTCAAATCGAGAAAAATTGCGCATGTCAATGTTTTTTCTTTGAAAGAAAGAGCAGCGTCATTGGTAAATTTGAGGAGAGCAGTTTCAGTTGATGAGCCAGTTTTGTAAGCCGTTTGAAGGGGGTCGGATAATTGGTTGGTAGTAATGTAGTTAACGATTTGTTTGCAAGCAAAATGTTCGATTGTTTTAGAGATAAAAGATAAACCTGAAACCGGTCTATAGTTAGAGAGATCTTCGACATCAGAGCTTTTGCATTTAATTAAGGGGGTAATAACAGCACGAGTTTCAGATTGAGGAAAACTTCCAGACTGTAAAGATAAATTAACGATTTTAGCAATAGGTGAAGCGATTTCTGGAAGGAGATATTTGATTATGTACGTTGGAGAGGGATCAAGTGAGCAGGTCTTAGATTTGCAGGATTTAATATACATAGTCACGTCTTCTGGAGATACGGAGGTGAAGAAGGACAATTTACAGGGTGTAGTAGTGTCTTCTGTAGGTGTCGTTTGTACGAAGTTATTACGAATGTTATTAATTTTGTCATGGAAAAAGTTAACAAACTTGTTAGCACAGTCAATCGGAGAGGTATAGCTAGGAAGAACTTTATTCACAGTGTTGCAGAGTAGAGAGTTGATGGTTGACCATATTTTCTTGGGTGAGTTTTTATTTTCGCTAAATTTTTTCTTAAAGAAATCTTGTTTTGTGGAATTGATAGTGTATTTCACTAAGTTACGTTGAGATTTGAAATTATCGTGATCTTGACTGTTCTTGGTGGATTTCCACTTACGTTCTAGATTGCGTCTTTTTCTTATTTCTGATCTGATTGATGGATTAAACCATTTAGCGGACGAGGAGCGAGTCTGTTTTGTAGAAATGCAAAGCGGAGCATGTTTGTCAAGAAGATTAGAGATAGCAGAGTTGTAATTATCAACTAAATTTTGGCATGAGTTAAAGTTCTCGACGTAATTATTGGAGCAATAATTGGAGTAATAGCAATTAACACGATATTAATTATTAATCCTTTTCATCGAATATTCATCATATCATTAAACAGTTAAATCAAATTTTATTTGTAATATTAATAAATTGAAATAAAGATTGTATATGTCTAAGAAAATAATTCTTACAATGACCTAGTATTTTCCCATTTCTTTGTTTTCCTTTAACTTCATAAGCTTTACCAATTTCATGATTTGTTGTTGTGATTATCTTCCAGTATTTCTTAAAAATGTTACATTTCTGACATTTTTTATTTGCATAGTTAAATATCAGCCCAAGGAGTACATGGCGTTGGTGTTTGAGGTTCTTGAATATCTTGAATATCAGCTGAAGGAGAGTTTGATGTCGATGTTTGCATTTCTTGAATAACTAAGCATCAAATTAAATATTTACTTTTTTTGCTAATATGTAAAAATTCTTGTTTTCAGAGATAAATATTTTGAATCAAACTTTGAAAATGTAAAAAACATCTTTGATACGCGTAAAATATGTTATTTATAAATATATTTCTTCAATGTAACTAATATTTTAAAATGAAGTAGGTATAGATTATAAGTAATGAATAAAATTTTTGCTGTCACTAATTTTTATTCACATTTACTAATTAAGGTTAAATATTCTCCAATATTTTGATATGAATAAAAGATAATTTTGAGATCTGCAGCGAAAGAGCATATTATCCTAAGTGCATATACTATTATGGAGAAAAATCTAATGTGTGACATACGCACAAAATTGATTGAAAAAATGAGATGTTAATAGGTATATTCATTTAGTGCTATGCAGAGTAAAAAACAATGAGCAAAGGTTCTTGTACATTTCTGTTTATTTCTGAGCTATATGTACATACGAATATATACAGCCCTATAGGGAATTTTTATTTTTTTATTTCCTTCTATAATTGTTATTTTCCGAAGAAAAAGCGAAAGCACTATAGAAAGGCTGAGTGGAGTGAGTTTAAATAGTTTGCTGAAGATTAAAGCTCAAAAACAGGAAAACATGAAGCAATTACATATATGTCATCACAAGGAATTTGCATTGCAAGTTGAGAATGCTAAACTGCTATTGAATTGTAGGTTTCTTTTTACAAACTATTTTTGTCTAATTTTAATGTCACATGCATAAAAATACGTATATGTTCATGTTTGATTCTAAGATTAAAAAAAGGATTTATTATTTATAATCAAATAGCAGGTACTTCAAATCATTCTAATGTTATACGAATTGATGATGAACTTTGTATGTTATTTGTTTTTTAGAAGACCTCAGTTATTTACTATATAACTAAATATAGTTTAGTCGGTTTGATTTAATACTTTTATAAAACAAATCAAGTACATCATTTCATTTTTAGTTAACCTTTTATACATAGTGTTTTTAACTAATATTTAAACAGCGTATAAACAGCCTATAAATTAGCGTAATTTATAATCTTTCTAATAAGTAATTTCTATTTTTTTTTAATTTAACCTTAAATAGTAGTATTTTTTACATTGTGATATTTTATAGAAATTATTATTATTTATACAAGAAAAGTATGCACAAATATGCATGCGTAAATAATGTGTATAATAATATTTTTAAAATTTATACATAACCAATATGCATATAAAGTATATAAAGGTATATATGTATATCAAATATTGTGGTATATAAAGTACCAATTTAAGGCATATAATATAACTAACATTAATTTGTAAATATAAGAATATTGAATAAATTAATATTCTTATTATCTGCATACCATAATTATAAAACATATTATATGCACAAACCATGGCTAAGTAATCAATTTAAGATTTTCTTTTAGAATAGGGTGCCTAATTCATTGGTAGATTATCTGTAACTACAGGCAGTAATATAAAAATACTTAATGCTTCAAATAGCATGATTATTTGAATAATTATTTTTTATACTTTTTATTTACAGTTCATTATAGTATAGTTCCTCTAACTAATATTGTTCAAATATAAAATAAACTCTGGTTTCATTTGAATCACTTACATTAATTTGTGTAATTTATAAATTATACACTAAGTTTTAGTAAAATGTAGTAAATTTAGCGCGAATAATATGATAAATAGAAAATTACATTTTAAAGAATGAATACAATGTGGTATATAAAAATATCGTATTCCATAATATTAATCTTATATTATGTCACTAAAATTATTTCCTGTATAACTTATTTTTAAAATTCAATTTTTTTAAAACATAAAATAAAATGAAGTATAATTTAATGAAGCTCAATTAATATATTGCACGTATATTAATATATGAATATATTAGGCACAAGATATTACAAAAATAAACATCAAAATAAAACTAGTCATATTTTTACAAAATTGTACCTACATTATAAATCGATACTTTCTAAAATTATGTTAATGACACAAACAACAATACAAAATAATTATAAAGTAAATGTATCAACATTAAAAAATAATAGCTACGTATTAATCGTAGCTCTCCGATTAATCGTATGTACAACAGGTATGACAGACATTTTAAATGTTCATATATAATGAAAGAAAACGTCAAATTATGCCCGACAAAGATACCTTCTTCAATTATATATAATATATATATAAAGATGAAATATACAGGTAATTATATTAAACTTTTTCCATACATATATACAGGTATTTTTAGATTTGCCTTCTGTGTTGTAAACTATGCATCTGTCATATACATACTAAATCCACTCAATTATTTAGAATGTTCAACAAACCCATACAAAAATTTAAATTATACAAGAAATAACATTTTGGTTAATTTTCTTAAAGTGCATTGTCTTATCTGTATTACCGTTGAATATATTTCAGTAAAACATTTTTTTAAGAAGGTTACTAATACATAAATGATTAAGAAGGTTGAATGATGTATACTGAAGTAACTTTAAAGCAAATATCACAAATGGAAATATTTTCAGGGAAAGTTTATAACATAGTCAGTTAATCAAGTTATGTACATAGGTATGCAACATATAACTAACGCACACTACTGCGTGTTAAAAGATCTACTGCTGGAGTAGTTCAATCCATCGTAGTTATTTGACCGGTTTACAAGACTTCGTGAGCTTTTCTTATGTCTCTCAGATTTACTTTCCAATTTGTATCCTTCGTGAAGCAACTGTTGTGCTGGAGCTGGTACTCTACCGTTCTTCCATAGAAACTGGTCCGTCCATCTACTACCTGCTGTCAATGGGAGTTGAGGATGTGACATCTGCTTTCGCCTCAAACCTCCCTGAATGGCTCCAGGTTCAGCGATTGGATTATTCATGTCGCAGTTGCCAATTGAAACTGGGGGATTGACCTCCTCGATCGAATCAAACTCCGATTCAGCCGATTGGGCGGCACAGAGTTTCCGGAAGCGAATTAAAAACCGCTGACACTGTCGGCCAATCCTGTCAAGAATGATGTGTCGAAGGGTCCGTCGAAAAGATTTGATTATGCAACAATAGACAATGAAGTTGACAGAGAAGTTGAGAGTCTGCATCGTGTTGGTCACAACCTCAGCGCGTTGGTACAGTTCGTTCTCCGAGTAGCTGTTCCCCTCCATCAGGTAAAGGATATGCTTTACGGCCTCGCTTGGAGCCACTAAAATAAGAAACATAACCACAATGGCCACAAGAGTTAGGGTAATCCGGAAACTCATATCTTGACTCTGTTGGTTGTAGATACCATTTTTGAATTTCTCTGAACAGGAGTTAGGTGTTTGCGCAGGATTTTGTTGTTTCTGTCTTAATTGCTGCTGGGAACTGCAATTATTGTTATTGTTTGTGTTGTTGCGAATGTTCAGTTTGAACAGGATTCTATGCTTGTTGGACGAGCCATTGTTGTTTGAGGCGCCCACATCGGAGAATGCCGGGATTGAATTGTTCATATGCTGATGTCGACATTTGTAGGCTTTGTGAATCTCAAGCATGAGACGGAAATTAAAGTAGGCCAGAAGGATCAGAGGAGTAAAATTTCCCAATACAGCCCATAATACACGCATTGTGTGCTCAAAGCGTTTAGTGGGGAAGTCTTTCTCGATAATGAGGTAGTGGACAGTCCCTTGAATGTGACAATGGGGGATAGCCTTCATTTTCCACAAATACGGGATGTTGAACAACGCCGAAAACACAAAGACAAAAGCAATGGCAAAGAGAGTACGGGAACTCTTGAGGAAGCTCTGTGCTTTGAAGGCGTGACAGATGGCAATGTAGCGCTCAGCTGCCAGTGTTATTGTCAGCCAAGTGCTGGACATGATGAAAACGTTTATTATGGCTTTACAGTAGAGCTGATAGTAGTAACTGAACCCAGGAACGCAAGGAACATGAGCATCGAATAGTAGCGATGTTGGAAACGCGAAGAGGCACATGAACATGTCAGAGACGGCCAGAGCGATGAGACCATAGTTGGTTCGCTTCTCGAAGCTTCCCATCGAAAGTCGGACTCTCTTGGCCCGGAGAATAATGAGGTTGAAAATATTCCCAATGACTCCATTAGCAGTGAAGATGGGGAGCAGGATGTGATAGCAGATAGTATAGAGGTAAGACATATTGGAATGTGTGAACCCGAGGTCTGTACATACCGGTGTTGATTCGTTGAATGTCTGCATTAGTTCGGTAGATTATCTTGTAGTAGAGAGAGAGAGAGAGAGCTAGAGAGAGAGAGAGTGGGAGAGAGAACAGTATATTATATAATTAAAACAGCTAATTTATGAATAAAACGACCACGGTTACATTTATGAAACTATAACTGTAAAATATTTGCCTACTTTATTAATATTCTAAATTTAGTAAGATGCAAAATATTTTTTATTCATTCGTATGTATTAAAGAAACAATTTAACCAAATTATATGCAATATTCAAAGCAAATATTATAAATCACATATTTAAATTTTGTAATTTTGTAATTTTTATTTTGAACGATTACAGCTACAATTCATTAATGAGCATGACATTTTCAAATCATGAAACAAAGTGTCCAAAATTGATTGTATTTTTGTGGATTGCGTGTTTTTAACCTCATTTCCACCATAATTGTATATTTTAGTATATATTCATATTTCGTAAATATTTTTACCATAACATGATCAACACGTCTTATAGATTAAAAATACGTGTTATATATATTTAGAAATTTTTAATTTTTTGCTGGTATAGTGATAAAAACGAATTTATATTTTATTGAATATTATTTGACATTTGAAACTGATGAACCTTATTACTAATAATAAATATGTACAATTTCAGGCTATAGCAAAATGATATCAATGTGTAGGTATCAATGAAAAAGTTACATAAATAGGATTATTGTACGTAAGCCTTATTTACTTAAACTATATTACACATTTATCCTATTTTTAACAAATGCATAATAAATAAATAGAATTAAACAAAATAGTTATGTGGATTAAAAGCTTATAAATGTTGATAATGATATATATTTATGTAAGTGGACAGTGGTTATATATAGTGCAATAAGTACGGAGTACAGATATTAACATTTTTACAGGATTCTCATAAAATAATCACAATTACCGCATTACTGAAATTATTTACATGTATTAATAAATTCCATATCTAACGACATTAATTTAGTAGATAATGATTGCTTATTGTTAAATCATATATTTAAAAGCACGAATAAAATGCTTTAGACAAATGTACTAAACTATTACAACTTATGTGTTTATGTTTCTACTGAAAAAATATTTATCGTACATTTTTTAATTCTCTCAGATTTGTTGATATTTTTCATTTCAACTAGATGTACAACCGTATTTTTCTTATACACAGCGCATATTAGGTATATTATGTAATTTGTAAAAGCTAATTTGAATTTTCCTCTGAATTAGATTGTAAAGTTTATGTGGCGTATTCAGAAAGTTAATTAACCCGTTAGACAATTTTTGTTCTTTTTGTTTTAGAAGAATGAGTTTTCTTTTTATATAGGTACTCAAATATATATAGGCCTTCCCTTCAGGCTTCTATATATGTATAACAAAATAATATAAATCTGTGGTCTTTCCTTATTCGTATTATATTCAAACAAACATAAGGAAACTGTATAATGAAATATTCATTAAGGGACGAACGAATTCAACGCTGCTCCGAGCTGACAAATAGATATATAAATTTTAAGGTTACACATTATATAACTATTTTGCTGTTATATTTATATCTATACACACAGTATATCAACAAAAATAAGAAATAGAAATTTATCTCATAGACATTTAAAACACAGTACTTATTTGTATTGTGTAAAAGCTTTTATTATGTGTATTATATATTTTATCGTGTGCACTTCTTTTTGTTCAATTTATTACATGTTTATGTATTTAAAATATAACTCTCTATTTAATGGAAACATATATTTATGTATTACTTATTTTATTAGCTATTGTCTAGAAATTACCAAGTTAAATCTAAATTATGTTTCATGGTAATGGTTTATTGGAAATATACGAGAAATAGGGTATTTACAAAACAGATTATAAAGCATACAAATATTAATCTAGTAATCTTAAATATTCATATAATAGCACTTTATAACAATTAGTAAAATTGTACTAGCACGCAAACTCTCCGCAATAATATGATTTTACCATTGTTTTAACAGTCAGTAAAACAATGACATTATTTGTTATAGAAATTTAATTAATATCCAATATATTTGTTATGGATTTAAAAATAAAACCAAATTAACTAAAATACTCAAGAACAACTCAATTAGAAAATAATCTCTTTCTTATAGTTAGTTGTGAATTTTCACTTTGAAAAACTAAGTTTTTATCCAATCTATAATTGTTAAATATGACACTGAAAGATCAGAGAAATGCTATTTAATATAAATTTATTACAATAAAATATAACAAGAGCCCTTTTGTTGGGCATAATGCATTCTTGACGCACTTTTTTCTCATAGCTGTTTTAATTACAGTTTACAGAGCTATGAGCAACGCCTGGCCTTAAAAATACACTATCACCCAAACAGAGTGATTTTTTCTTTATTTATCTATTTATCAATAAATATCAACTAATTTTTGCCATTTGTAAAAAATCTGCCACCGCTTATTTATTCAATCTCAAACTTTTAGCGTCTGTTTTGATTAGTCCTGTAATCAATATGCATCTATCTTAATGTTACCCAATTTATGTTGTCAATGATGTTGTTATTTTTATATTATATATTTTTTTCGATTCTGTACCATCCACTCCGACAAATTTCGATATTCTCACAGTTACACACAATGCTAAATCCAGAAAACAGCTTAGCCTACAATGTACAACGAAGCCTCATGAATTCAATCCTACCCTTTATACAACATTCCTTTCTTCCTGCCTCCTTTCCTAAATGCCACAGAAGACAGCTAAGATTTTGTCTCAAGATAAGGCAGCTGACTGAATACTACCTTAGGAAATCCGGGTCGTATAATTTGTTCGCAACCGTTTATTTTTTATTTCGGCAATCTCTATCCAGTTTAGCGCAACTGGCCTGAAATTTCCTGTTCAGGCTTTCCTTTCTTTTTTAATTATGTACTGGCCAGCATATTTCATGTTTGTTTTTAGATATTTGTTATATATCAACAACGAACACTACTATATTTCTTTTACATATAAGACAATACAGACCTGCTGTCATTGTATAGGCTTATTAGCAAAGATTTTTGCGATTTCTATTTTGCAAAGCCGTCCTATTTTAAGCCATATTTTAATAGATAAGGGTTTATGATTATAATATATAAAACTACACATACTTAATATATTTTATTTGATTTATCCTTTTTTAATACTGTATATTTTCGCGTACTTCATACCTGCTTTCATTGTTATTGTGTATGTTACATTGCTACTATAAATCGTAAATTGCATAAAAAAGTTATTCCAATACTAAATAATACAAACATTTAGTTGTAGTAGAGAAAAAGATTTAAATAAAAAAGAAAAACAATCAGTTAACTAGTTGTAGAATCATTTATTATAAAAGTTTTGTAATATACAGTATGCTTCATCAGGAAATTTAAAATTATATATAGAATGTAAATATAACAGATTAAAACAAGAAATGAGAAATGAGAATTACAGAGAATACTATTATCAGAACAAGAGAGAGAAGGAAAGATAGATTAGAAATATAAAAAAAACGGTTGAATCTTTTTTATTTAAATAAGTACCTACACTTATCGTTAATAGAATATAAATCACATTCAAACGTGTATTTTAAAAAATAATTGTCCTTTTAAAATAAACTTTTCTTTTAATAATGCAAATATAATGGTGGGACATTTTATGTTATTAATAAACGTGTATATTACTTTTCTGCAACATTTACTAGATTATTTAACCGATCCTTTAAAATAATAATACAATTTTTTTAATAACATTATATATACATATTTAATAATTAATAATTATTTTTTTGTATTTATTCTTCGTCTCTTTATATTAATCCAATATGCAAGAGGCCATTCAATTTCGTATACGATATTAAATAATTAAAAATATGTATGTATTAGAGTACTTTATTGAAGACATATCTATTATAAATATTGAATATTTCATCTACTCGTATTTAAAAAAACTAATATATATTTGTGTAAAGTGAATTTATAATATTTTAAAACTATTTCCGGTTTTACTAAATAAATTATATAGATTTGTAAAACTTGCTAATTATATTACTAATACATGGTATTACACTAAGCTGATTGATATTAATATTTTATTCACCAATTTGTTAATTTGTCACTACTGTTTATAGGAGAGGGGAAGCCATGGGGGAGAGGGGAAGGCATGGGGGGGGAGATGGTCACTATACTGTTTACATTTACATGTATGTACTAATACACTATGTATTAGAGGAATATCGATAATACTGTCATCTATTTTTATAAATATTTTGCTTGTTTAACTTAAACCTTAAAAAGATTATATGTATCATACATTTTATATTTTTAATCATTTTTTGTTTAATGCTAATTTATTTTCATACGTTATCTCTCTTTTAGAAGTATAAAATGGATATTTTAATTAGCTATACTATAATAATAACTAGATATATTAATTACAAGTAATATTAAAGAGTGATTTTACTAAGTGCTTTCTAGTAAAAGACTACAGAAAAACTGTTTGACTTTTATAATTTTCATTTTCACAAATTAACGAAACAATTATAATTCAATCTTTCTAATACTGTTCCCTAAATATTATATGGAACATATCTTTTGAGTACTAGTATATTCGGGATGTTCGATGAATGAATTTATAAATATAAGTTTAATAAGTAAATCATTAAAACATCGATTTCTATATTTTATACTGAGTCCATAAGTATAAATATTTACTTTGAATATGAGTACTATATAATTTATTTCAGAGTAAGTGATAAGTATAATTAATATATAATAGTATAAAATAATAATACCTAAAACTTTATTATTTCAATATACATATGTTAATTATCCGAATTTGTGTATCACATTTAGAAATTCTAAAAATGACTTGCCATTTAATTGACAAGTTAGTACAGTTTATATTATTACATTGATATTAAAATATATTTCAGAATTAAAAATATATATTTATATAATATACATAATATGTAACAAATTAAACAATACGATTCCACTAAATTTACAATTATAAAGTTCAAATTCGTAAATATATTTAAACTTTAGATACATTTCGATATTTTCAAACTCATTAAAATATAACGTTTTAAATATTATTTTAGAAAAATATATTTCTATATACTTTAAAAATAAGCACACAAACTTTTAAATTTGGGAAAAATATATAAAATATAAAAATCTAAGCTTAATATAAATACGAATAATAAATTCAAATCATACTATATATAATATAAATATAAATGTGAATAAAAATATATTAAATAATCATTGCTTATAGGAATGAAAAACTGTAACTCATTGGGGACTAAAATATTCTAGATGGATATTAACACATCTAACACTATCTGATATTCTATTGTAAAATTGCACATTTACTAATATTATTTTAACAGTTGCGTGAGTCTCACAGATACTATATTTAGTTATCCCTAAGAAGAGAAATGCATTTTTCAAAATAATTTTATATTCAAGCACGTAATTAAACAATTAAACTTTATAGTACTGCGCATATGTTTTCTTATAAATTGAATGAATATATATATATAGTCTCCATAGTAACACATATATAATGGAGAAAGTTATTGATCAAATTAATACAATATGAATTAATATTCAATGATTATTTCCTTTTTCATCATCAATAACGGAAATGTCATTCTTAAAAACATTCAATAAATACATAATAATTTAATACGTTAATAACTAATATTACATTATAATATTTAATGATACAAGCATAGGACAACATCTGTAATTACTTTTTAACTAGGACAATAATTACTGATTCATTAAATCAAATGCATAATGAATGCTACACATTCAAAGGATTTACTTATTGATTTATTTTGACGAGCATACGTAACAGTAGCGATAACTCAAGTAACCGGTCATAAGGTGCTGAATATGAAGAAAATATTTAAATACATATATATTAACTATTATAACTCGACTCACGATGAAAGTTCGATATATTGATTTTAAATTGAGTAGTCGTGTTAAAAAATATTATTCATATTGTTTTAAATAATGTTCCCACCTATGATAACATTCTCCAGAATAACACGTAACATAATATGTATATGTTTTTTTTTAGTATAATATTTACAAATATTGATAAAAAACTTTAAAATATCAACAACAAAAATATAATCAATTTTTCAATTTGGTTTTAATATATTGCGCGTCCCCATCAATGTTATTTCCTTAAGTAGTGTTAATGTAATTTATAAAAGAGAAAATAAGTAGACTATAAGTTATATAAAAAACAAATATATCAACAAAAGAATAAACAGTTTTTCAATTTGGTTTTAATATATTACACGCCCCGATAAACGTTATTTCCTTACGTAGTGTAATTGTAATTTATAAAAGAGAAAATAAGTAGACTATAAGTATATAAGAGAAACACCGCAGTTTTATAAGAATACTTTATCATTTCTATTTTATAGAAAGATGTATATCGGATAAATAGGCACAAATATATATTTATTTTTATTGAATATTTGAATATATTGAATATAAAAAACAAAATAAATCTTTGAAAAACATATAATGTCAAAAATATGAAAACAAGTTTAAAAAAAGTTAATTTAATACGCCAGACACTTTCTACACCTTGTACCCTGTAATGTATGTACCTATATCTTGTGTAATCCTTAATGTATTTTATAATTAATTTTAAACATATCTTATAGAGTACTACATATAGGAAACCCGATAAGGGGAAGAGGTAAATGAGTAAAAGCTGATATCATTAGGTAGACAACCTTGGATGAAAGATTATTCAGAATTTTACACTTTTCGGAGCATAACAGACGTAATATTGAATTAGGAAAATACAAGAAAAATTCTATTTTACTTAATTTTGATATTATATAGAAGATTTAAGTTGAAAATTAAAACTTATTAATACCAGCAAGAGGATACCAAAGAATTGTATTCTCAAAATTATTTTACGAAATTAAACATTTTTGGGAATTTAAGCAACTATAGTTCTTGACAGTGGGACATTTTTAATAAAGTTAAAACATAGAATGTTCTAAAAAATGTTTTAAAACTAAACATTAGGCATGCCGCGATTGAATTTAAAATAGATTTATTCTCATACTTTTCTGCTAAAATAATTTGGTTTCACATTTGGTGATAATTCAAATACTGTACTTATTACTATATATCCAAATATTATTTACGTCTCTTGCTTAAATTTAAAGATTTTTGCTATTTTTTAGTATTTTAGTATGTCATCTATTGTTTGTATTTTACTATCATATTCAATATGTTTCATTTATATAATTCAAAATCAAATTCACTAAAAAGAATCCCTATTCGATATGAATACTGTCATTAGAAGAACAAAATACTTGCAAAATAAAGCTATTGTTTTTATGAAACAGTTTTACACAAATATTTATTAAATTAATTAAATATTAAATATTATGTGAATTATTCAAGTATATTACGTATATAGAGACAAAACTGAAAAATGTATTTAAACTATAATAAACATTGCAGAGAATTGTTCGATTTTCTAATTCCAAAGTATATGTAAGTCACACATAACAAAAACATTTAATTACAATGCTACCAACTATGCGGACAGATTTTCAAGTACTTAAAGCTATCATGTATAAAAATATAAGATTGGCCTGTATTGTATGATCCAGATTTCTGTAGTGCACATAACTGAACATAATACCGATTTCTGTGTTATGTGCTGTGGATCAAAACTAGCTCACAAAATGTTCAACTCTTACAAGAAGAGGAGATCAAATTATCATTAATAAGTTCAATGTCAATCACTGTTTCAAGTAAAATGATACAATCAGAGGTAATCTGTCGCCAACCTATACCATTTCTTACTTTTGATATTTTTACCTTTTTGTATCAACGATATAATTTGATAATTCTAGTTATAGTATTGGTTTCGATAGTATCATTCGGTATATGTTTTCGGTCTATAAAATATAAGAAAATAAATACATATACAACTAAAAATAGTTAACAATAATAAGAGACGAACTTAGTGTACCTATAGATAAAACGGTAGAAACTTTCGTAGAGGAACTATATAAAAAGAATGGAAGTATCCGTTTAGATTGAAAAATATACCTTCAAACAGCTGATATTCCTGACTACGAAATATGTAACCTTCCATTAAATTTCTTTTTCGAGCAGAGTTATACAATTTCGTATGTACAGAAAGATGACGTTTTGTAACATAATCCATTGAAAACGGTCAAAAATAAATTTCAAATATGTAAAAATTAGAATTTGTTTTATCGTACTTTATTATATATTACATACATGAAACTAATCATTATACCCAAAAAAGATAATAAATTATTATATAATACATATACAATAGTAAATTTAACTCTCTAAAAGTTGTAAAATTTATGTATAGGATTAAAATGCATTTGGATATTTTCCCGTCCGTTTAGATTTATTATTTTCTTTCAATCGATAATCAGAAAGAAAATGTTTAGTGTAATAGAGTAACATTTTAATTTTGCGTAGACACAATCGTATATATATAGTTTATATACACATTTTTAAATATTATGGTATTGTTGAGATATCTCTTCATGTACATACATAATTAAACAAAAACATAAGCATATATTTACATATTATTATACGTATAAACTAGAATATTTTTCATAAAATTAATCATATGTGAATGGAACATATATTCATCGTGCATTTTAAACTTATTGTATAGGAGCCTAACTAGAAAGACTACATATATTTTATATCAATGGTAACTGACATAAACAATGTATTCAATAATAAACTGTTTATATTACACAAAATATGCAGTGCTATTTATGAGCTTTATGTTCCACTTGTTCTATTTATTTATAATATAAAAGGTATTTTTATTAACAAGATTTTTCAGTTTTAAAATTTAAGAGACGATCAAAGTTTCTATCCAAAGAATTCTAAAAAACTTTCTTTCTAAATAAATTGAAAAAATATATTTTGACGATATACTCACTCGTAGTATATAATTACATTGAAAATAATTGGAAAAGTTTTACATCAAACGTAAACAGTAGCTACGAAGGATATAACGAAATAATTATAACTGTTTCTTATATAGAATTAAAAATGACAGATAGTCGTTATTTTAGAAAATTGTTCCAACCACGCTAATTGTTGGATAGATGATTCAAAGTAGTTGATTTTTTAACGAAAATATATATAATAAGAATACAAAATAAAAGAGTGAAAAACGATTCATATATATTAAATGTTATGGACAAAGATGGACACTAATTCAAAACTGCATAATTTGGTATAACTAATATTATGTAAAATGATATACTATGTGAAACAGCTTTTAAATATAACTTTTTGATTGCTTTTCTTATAAACTAATGTAATTTTTTATCGCCAAAAATGGCAAAAAGCTGGTTAGCTACAGACAATTTTAAAAGATATAAATTCATTCAAAC
>JAYRBW010138656.1:0-15296 GCA_036023295.1 Invenusta paracnida
TTAAATGGATTATTAATTGTAAAAATATTTTCCTTTGTATGACGAAACTGAAATTTGTTAAATAGATTATTAATTATATTAATTTGATTGCCAAAATATTGTCATTTGTATGATGAAACTGATATTTGTTATTTGTTTTCAAAAACTTGTACTTTAATGCACAGTTTGACATTTGAAAGTAATTCGTAGTAACTTGAAAGCATTATTTGGTATCCAATTTTCAAAGGTATAGTGAATGTGACTTTTGGTAAATAAAATGATTTATATACGTATGATAAATTGAAAACTTAACATGGTAACTTGATAGCTTGTGCCGGTAACGAGAAAGAGAAATGCTATATTATAATTTAATTTAATTAACAACCGGTTTTGATTAGTCTAATAATAAAATGTATAGTAACTTCATCTAAACGTTTGATATGCTTATGTAACGATAAATTTGTTAAAAAATTAAAGGGTATAGAGTGTTATTCATTTTGATGATTTGAAGTACCTATAGGTATAATATTTAATATATATATATATTAATATAATAAATATTATATTTCAATGAGTTTATTTTATATACTGCCCTTATAAATGTATCATAGGTAAAATGCATGAAGTTACACTAGATAGATATAATTTACATAGTTTTACTCAGAAAATAGATATGTTTTTTTATTTCAGATAAGATTTCAGCTAATATTATTAAAATTCAGCGTTGCTATAGATAAGTAAGTATTTAAAAATAATTAAATATCGCAGGAATTAAATATAGCAAAATATAGGTGTATTTCTTAAAATATAATCAATTTGCTAATTAAATGAATTATACAATTCTTGTGAAGCGTTTTTAGCTTAGTAAATATCGTAAAGTATGTTATACATAATAAAATTTAAAAAATATAATTATGCATAAATTGCGTTCTATATTTTATGTTCCCTTAAAAATTAGAATAACAATATGTTTCAAGCTGTGCATATTGACCAAAATTAGAAATTTTAAAGATCAATTAATCTATGAAACATTAAAAGAATAAAAATCTCAAGAAAGCTTTTTTTTAAACTTACTTGATTTACAAGGATCAAGAAAACGAAAGACACGTCCATTTTTCTGCTCTTGTAGTTTACTTTTATACAGGTTGGTTGAGTTAATGTAGTCATTTTTAAATGCAGAATTTGGAGCAGCGGTATTGGTGTGTGCTGGTAAAATGGCTGCCTCCACGTTAGGAATGTGAACTAAAGAAGGAAGATTAATAAAAAAATAGAGACACAAAATGTAGCTGATAAGTGTATGCATTTCCATTGCATGTGTTTCAGAAGCTCCTTTACAATATCAGTTCTTAAAATAATTCAATATGAATCAATATGAATCAATCTTCCTTCAATGCATATAAGACAAATCAACAGTGTAAAATGTCTTTGATGCGCAAACTGAAAAATAAATTGAAATATTAAAGGTTCACGAAAGTTATACATTACATAATAGCAATTATGTAGTTTAGCACTGGAAGATAGTTGCTTGTAAGCTGGCCAAACGTCAGATATATTTCTTAAATTGAGAATAAAATTTGGATTGGGATTATGAATTATCATTGGTTAACATTTTGACTGAGAAACCGCGATTTAGTGATTATCTACAGTCAAATGACTGGTAGGTGCAAATTATTGCAGTCTTATTTCAACTACATAATACCTGTGTACCCGTATGACTATGAATTGATTTGATATGTCCCTGTGCGTCTATCTATTCAGTCTTATAGTTCGTCTTATAATTTTCTAAGTTATGCCTTAGCCAGGAACACATGTATAAAGCCTGTGGACAAACACACACATACCAACTTCACGCTAGCCCTACTACGTCATAGAGTTTGCAATATATTCATGTTCTGAGTTATAGTTGAAGTTTACCTTCCATAAAGTTATCTTGAATATTTCATGCGAGTATATGTAAGCATTACAGATACGCCAATAATAATATTTATAGATTGATTTATATCCTAAGCTATAGCAGTTTTACGTCATGTATGTAATAAAATCTCGTTTCTGATTGAATGTTCTTATGCTTAGGATGTATAACTATAAGCTCATAACATGAAAAACACGTGCAATTTTTGCGGATATAATATAATGAAAATGCGATACTTTCACACATTTAATATCTTTAAAATGATTCTTGCTATAAATAATGAGATATGTTGCTGTAGCTATGTACAGTAGATTTAACGACTTTATTGCATTCATTTATAATATGAACGATAAAAAGACTACTCAAATTCATTTGCACAAACAATTATTAAAAAGGTTAACCTCAATAATTATGAAAATATTTTTTCATATGATAATTTAATACAAATGGTAACTGATATACTTATACAGTTTATTCCTTATTTGCTGGAGTATTTAGAGTTTTCTCCTTCAATGCTTTCATCAATTGGTAATGATGACATTACAATGAATTTTGACATATTTCATAGTGCGCTATTCTATAGAAATAAAGTAGGAAATCCGGTGATGCTGATGATAGTTATAATAAAAATAAAATTTAATCAAGACAAGAAAAGTCACTGAAAACTTACACTTTATATTTCAAGGTTAAAACTCCTCATCAAGGGCAACATGTATAATAAATTAATGTATGTGAATTTACATATTACACAAGCAGCGATTATTCCATTAAAGAGAGCCGCCTCTGCCTCAAGTCCTACTACGTCTGTAATATTTTTAGAGACTTTTAAACTTATATTTCATGGTCTATATATGTAGTTTGTATAGAAGTCTATAGCATAGATATTCATTTATTATTCATTTTCCTATATATAATACTTTTGTATTTTTTTATCTACTGAATGAAATAAGTATTTACTTTTATACTATTACACATAAGTTGACAAAGTTTGACTAGATTTCATTGATTTGCTCGTGCAACTATTGTCTATGCAACTTATTTAGTGATATACTTAATACTATTACACATTAGTTGACAAAGTTTGACTAGATTTTATTGATTTGCTCGTGCAACTATTGTCTATGCAACTATCTCATTTACTGATTTGTAATATTGACATTGCCTCGTGTATATACTTTAAATTCACATATATTATTTCATTACATTTTAAATTCTATAAGGACGTTTAACCGTAAAACATACAAGGAAATTACTTTTCTTCACACTTTAATTGTTAACGTTAACTCTAATCACCACAGCATAACCGGATTGAAGAAGATTTGAAAAATAAATATTAATAAAAAAGTGTCAAACATACAAAGAATTTACATAAATCATACCTTATATGTACATAAAAGATACACGTGTAAAACATACATAGAACAAGCATAAAATATACGAGGCGGTTCCAAACAGTTCTAAATATAATGCCAAATGTTTGTAATAAATTAATGTATAAAGAAATGATTTGAATATATGTGTCTAATAGGTATGTACATTTATAATATACTTATATTTCATAATTATAAATAAGAAAAAAATTCATTTCATCTGCTCTTGGATTTTAAACGCAATAAAAATGAATAGATTCTATTATAATTATACAATTCTTAATTAATTTTGTTTAAGGTATTACTTTTTTGCATTTAACAGTTAATACATTTTAAATATCTAATAATTATTATAGAGTAAACTTAAATTTCAGTTTTCTATTCAAGGTGAATCTTAACTTTCGATATTACATGCATATGGATAGATTTCCATGCTCTCTATAAAATCAATATGCATTAATTCCAAACCGATTTCCGGTTAATTAGAACTATGCAAGGTTCATGTCCAGGTAATATATTCCATATGCCAAATATTTGTATATCGAATCGTCTATTCTTTTATATATAGTCAGTCAGGTACCTACATTAACATTTTATACTTTTATGACATTTAGTGTCGTTAGTTGATAAACTAGGTTTTGTCATAACATGTTTGTGTTAATCTTCTCGAACTTTATAACTAAACTAAATTTCATTTTTTAATGAATGTCATTTGTAATTAAAGTGTAATTCTTAAAAATATAAGTTATTAAAATAAACTTAATAAAAGTAATAGACATAAAAATAACTAATTTTAAATAGTATATTGCATTTGAATATGCATATATCATATTCTAAAATATAAATAATCCTTGAATATTTTTACATTCTTTAACAATTAAAGTGGTTTGATAGTTTTAATTATAATTAAGCTTGTCGATTAATTTAATTTAAATTTTGAATAATTCAAACTGTTCAACCATATAGATGAGTATTAGAAGTTAAAAATAATAATTAAGTAAAGTTTGAAATATAAGTATTTCTACTTAAATGGTATACTTAATATAATATCATTTGCGTGTGTATATGATTGAAGTATATGTCACATGTAATATAGTAATGGTTTTGTATAAGTAAATATGCCATTCAGTATTACATATTATAATATCATTATTTGAAATATTTATACGTCTAATTGTATAGGCAGGGGCGGATCCAGGATTACAGAATAGAGGCATCGCAGGGCCAATCACCGGTATGTTGGTGGACGATGCGAGTGGATATATATGTTTTTTGTATAGTACATAATACACATAGCTTCCTATGATGATTTTATAGGCGATAATTTATAAGGGTCGAGTAAAAGTAAACGTATCCTGATTATAAGAATTAATTTGGTTATAAAATATTGTTTTTTCCAACAATTAATAAAAAGAGATAAACTGTATATGACAAGTCTGGGCAAAGGAACAGATTATAATAAAAAAAGTATAACAGTACAATTCAATATAGCAGTTAAGTATTATAAAACAACAACAGCATGCAATAAATAGATTGTAGTTCAGTATACAATATACTTTGTTACAGGAAACCGTTGATAGTTTAACATTTATACATATTTATATTTATATATATACATAAATTAACAATTGTATTGCAAAGGATTTTGAAGACACATCCGTCTTGGCTATTTTCGATAGTATTTATCAATGAATGTGTCATAATAAAGTTTAATTCTTTGTGTAAAAACAACAATATCAGAGCATTCAGCCGATCTCCTCCCATGGTTGCTGTTTTGACCGTCTTAACATGCTATATAAGGTTGAGTTGGAACGTTCAACTTTGGCAGAAGTCACTGGCATTAATAGTAGAAGCCTCAAACACATGGCTATGTTTGGAAACCTGTCGAGGCTAAAGTTTCTGTGATTGTGGCCGGCTGTTCCTGTTCATCCCAAAGTAGTCTCCACCACGCATCAGTTCCTGTTTGAAACACTTTGGGTGTGGCATGTCAGGAGTATAAATACTCTAATACCCTATCGAGTGTGACCGGATCCAATTATTTGAGGTTGGAAGACAAACCAAGAGTTGCAGCTTTACTTACATCTTCAAATCTAAAAAGCAAATTTGTCAAAAAGAAAAACATAAATAATAATTTGACATTTCACTGGTAAGTTTACCTGCATAAGCTGCATGATGAGACAGTTCAAATATTCATTGAACAGCACTTGGTATAGAACTTTTATGATGTGAAGGCCTGAAGACTACTTCTAAACACTTGAAGAGATGCTCATCGTGGTTGTGAAATAGTACTACCGGAAAGACTGGCTTTCTGTTCCATCTCACTACCGGTGGTCTTGAAGAGATGCTCATCGTGGTTGTGAAATAGTACTACCGGAAAGACTGGCTTTCAGTTCCATCTCACTATCGGTGGTCTTGAAGACATCGTCGCTGTCATTATGGAATTTCTCGAGAGTTTGGACAGTCAGGTTTATTTCTTTTTGGCTAACAAGACATTTGAATATTATTTCTGTAGCATCAGTGATAGGGATTTCGTAAACCTACAATATACAGAAATTTGAGAATTCTGAAGATCTTGGAAAATATATCTATAATAGTGCTGCAGCTTTTGAAATCTATGGTTAAGAATTTCCCTGAAAGAATTAGGTAATGTTTATAGCATGGTTAATAATAACTACAAAGCAATTATTACCTATTGATGTGTACCTACCCGAGTAAGTAACAGACAGTCTCCAATGCTGCAAGGAAAGGAGATGATGAAATGTTGTTGAAATGACTGGAAGCTTCAGCAGATACATTCTTTACAATTTTCTGACCATAGTGCTGAGAATATCCAAAACTGGCTCATATAGCATGTGGAATTCATCGAACGCTTTGTACCTTTTGACCCATCGGGTGGCACAAAAGGTAATGAACAAAACTTTGTTTACTGATGGTGTCTTCTGATTCATGACTTTCATTACAGTCTTTGATAGCGACCTCGATTGGACAATTCATGAATATTATTTCGTAGATTCATAGATAGCTAAAATGTTTCCATGATGTCATATTGTGATTGGCTAAACAGCCCCAACCTCCCATACTTTAATTATTGTTTTTGAGCATTTTGGCAAATTATATTTTTTGAATTTTTTTGGTCGAAGTGAAAGTGCTCTCGCGCGATAGTAGCTTGATCCTTGATAGAGTAATACAACTTAATAAATAATCTCACTAATGCATTTTATTACGTTTTAATCATGTTATACTCCTGTTATTGATTGATGTGACTAATATGCCAATACTATAATTACTGTTACATTATAATCCTACATGAGATTAAAGTTCGGCAGGGAGTATGTTTTGAATAAAAAAGTGAAAACAACAAAACACAAATTGAAATACATTTTAATTCACAACACTTTTCAAGAAAATATTGTCCCCTCTTCAGGTATAATGAATATGTTATTAGCTTGAAATATGTAATTGATCATAAATAATATATATATTTATATATAATATGTTTATTAATATGAACTTCTTTTATTTCTCTCTTTGACATTTTCCTAATATTTTATTGTCCTGTAATAGTTGTCATACAATTTAACCTGCCTTGTATTTAATTTTGTTTTTTGTAGAATTTATTAATCTAGACAATTTGTATTATTACTCGACAACTACATGAAATAGCTTTAATTGTTGAATAAAGATTTAGCCGCAATATAAAGAAAGTGAATATAGATGAGCCAAATAAACCCGATATTCTTTGACTTTTTATGCTAGTATAACATCATTGCAAACATGGGAGCATTAAAATTGTATCATATATTACATATATATTATGTATTCATAAAAAAATACAAGATATCTTAACATATATACTCAATTCAAAGTCAATTCAGTCTATTGGCATCGAAGGTTATTAAAGCAACATTTTTGTCAATAGTCACAATTATTTATCTCAATTATTATTATAGTATTCAAATCTCGCCTAATGCTTCGATCATATTTTTTAAATAACTGAGGTTAACTCTTTGGTGATTAAATTTGAGGAATTAAATTAAATTAATCGTTTTTTTTCAAATTAACGCAATATATTTTTTTGCAAAGCGATGACGCAATGGTTTTGAGTGTACTTCAACTTTTAATTCATTACATTTCCTTTAATTTCGTGGTCATGGTATCAAGCTTTAATTGTTGTGTCAGCATCACATTTTCCTAAATTTAAAGTAAAAAAAAACAAATTTTGAAGTTAAAAATACAATAAATACCACAAAAAATCATGGACAATTTACACTGGTCTGATTTAATCGGTTTTTGCTGAGTAAAAAATAATAATTGTATATCGTGAAATCTATCATGTACAGTTTGTAAAGAATGTGTAGTATGTATTATTATAATTCCTGTGGAATTATTTGGAAATTATCATAGACTGAAAATTTTGGGTCACCTCTATTAGTTTAAGTAGTTTTATGACAACCCAATGAAATTGTTATTTGTTAACCATGTAATATTACTATATTACTAATGAATTCTACTCTCCTAACAATTGTTGTAATATTAGTTTTTATAACCTTACTAAATCCTATCATTTATTCAAAATAAAATTGGAACTAAATTTAATATTTAACGCCGTTAAGATACATCTACGTTCGAATGTTGCAAATTCAGTCTATGATGCAAAATGTCATATGAGATGTGCTAAAAAACGATTATAAACCTATTCTTCCACTTTATAAATAAGTATTGTTTAACTTACCAGTGGGTTGCTTAATAAATCTATGAGAGTAAAATATTTTTATATTCTTGTATTTATAGCACATGCATTGGAGTATACAATATATTTATATACATATAATTCAATCGCATAAACTATACTATATATATATTATATCTTTGAAAAGAAAATCTTTTAGATCATTTATTGATTAGAAACAAAAAAGAAAATAATTTGATGTCAAGTCATGATTCATTATAAACATAACAATTGGAAATACACACTTATATTGTAAATTACATGCATTGTGTGGAAAATTAAAAAACTATTATTATTATTATTATTATAGTTCTAAACATGGTTATATTTTATTTATTCGCAACAAATTTGCTAATTATACGTTTACTTTATTATCTCAACATTTTATAAGTATTATTTATATTATACAGACATATTCTGATTTATCGTCCATTAAAAATGTATATCTAATCATCGATAGTATTAGAATGTTTAAGGATCACTATTATTTATTTTTTAACAATCTCTTAAATAAACCACAGATGGATAAACAATTCGTGAACCATTTTATTCCCACTAAAATCAACCAACGCATGTACCTAAAAAATATTAAAGAAATTTAAATTTAAATTGTAAAACGCTGTTTTATATCGCAGATAAAAAATTAAGTTCATTATAATAGTTAGGAACAATACATATACTATTATTAACAATTAGTGGTATAACACTTTGTCAGTAAAGTAAAAAGAAAGAAACACATAGTAAAAATAACTATAAATAACATCATAGTTGTTTGTGTTAAATGTTATGCTTGTTTCAAATGTGAAAAGTTATATAAGATAACCTCAATGCATCATGTATCTTAACATAAAAAATCAAATGATTGTTTCACTTTACGGTGTGCGTATCTTGTATCTAAACAATTATTATGTACAATCAATATATTTTTCACATCAAAACATTAAAATAACTGAAGAGCATTAGTAGTTGCGATTACGCACTGACGAACATATTATTAAAAAATTCTGAAGAGCATTAGTAGCGCGATTAGCACTGTACTACATAGTGACACACGTCTTTGTTCTTGTGAGAGTCCCAGGTTCTGAGTGGGGCCTTGCAACTGCATCGCTGTCATGATCACCCGTTGTGAAGTCAACATCAGCAAGGCGACGATTCGAGTTCTTTGTCATTGATGGGGGACGAGAGTAATGTCCATCTCCGTCTTCTTGCTGCACAAGTCGATCCCAATTTCGAGAGTTCTCACGGTCCAACAAAGCTCGAGACTTCACTGTAAGAAGAACCTTCTCAACATCATCGTTCAAATGGTCCACAACAGTATAGCTTAGAATGTTTCCACTCGAACATCCAACAACCAATGTGCGTTCATCTTTGCGAATTTGAACATAGGTGACATTTTCGTGGATGTTGACCTTTCCAATCAGTGTACCCTCCGGGATTCGGAATGCAAATAGACATTGTCCAGAAGACATCAGAACAGCATTGTTGTTCAGTAAAAAACCATAGAATTTCATATCTTCCGACGCTAGTTGACCCACAAAGCAGGAGACTGCCATGCTGTAAAGGTTGTTGTGCATGTCCATGCATAGCTGACCGTTTGCAGAGAAAGTGAGGCCATTTGTATCGACGTCAGTTGGCAGCAAATTGTTAACAACTATGAGCACCTCAATCCGGTCAATATCAAGAATAAGAACTGACTTAGACAGGTTATCCGTTGACGGAATATCCATTGTTTCTGAGTCGTCATTATCTGATGTATAGAGAACAATGACTGCAGAATCAAGTGTATCCACTGCCTTCAAATCAAAGATTCGTCGAACAAGAACAAAGTTACAAAGAGCTTCGGGCCCAATGTTATGTAAAATGTCGGAACCAGCTTTCCAAACTGAGATGGTGGGTGTTACATAGTAGACCTTTCGATCAATATAATCTAGTGCTGATAAGGTCACAAGTGACTCATCGTTTGCTGTAAGTATAGGATCGCAAAGAATGTATGGTATTTTAATACCAATCTCCTGAACCAAAGCCTCATTATCAGTACACGAGACAATTGTGATAGCATAGGGTTCCGTTAAAGATGTCCCGGCCTGTACCAAATGAATAAAATCACTTTTGGTCTTGTATGGAATTATATAGCCTGTGGAATTTCCGAATTCATTAAGAATTCTTCGAGTGTGCAATGACCAAACAATATTGGAAGTGTTCGGTTTTTTAACGCGAATTCCTACCAAGGCAAAGGCGCCACAGGAGCTAATTGCACATTTAAGTACATGACCTTCATGTGTGTAGAGATCAGTTAGGAATCCAGTATCCAAATCAACTACTCCCATTTCATCACTTTTGGAGCAAACAGCAATGGCTCTTGGAGCTTCTTGTGCTACACATACCTTGGAGATAGACTCGGTGAGAGCGTCAATAACTGTACCATCGGTGAAAGCGCCATTAAGGTTCCACAAATGTATTTCCCTTGAGTGACCAATGTAGCCAATAAGTCCTTTACGTTCACGATCGACTACCAATTTAGAAATAATACCAACAGGTGCATGAAGCATTGCCAAGGGACAACTTTCCGCTATACTCCATATTAGAACATCTCGAAAAATTGATGTAACGATAACTTTGTCATCAAAAGCAAAGTCGGCTTCGGTGAAATTGAGAGTTGTGTAAACTGAATTGGGCAGTTTAAAATCTTCGGGGATTTCAGCTGGTCGTTTCAATTGGCTGATTATAGTATCGCGAATAAAGTCGTAAACAAGGATGTTTTTCTCACCTCGAATCAGCAGAAGTTCACTTTTAGTCGATAACTTGATGTCAGTCACATGATCGTTAGTCAAAGAATTCTCAAACACAATTTTGTAGGAAGTCTGCACATATCCGTCAAGAAGATGAAGAACTACAACTCTTAATTCTTCGTCGCAAAGAATAAAGGCTCTGCTAACATCCTGAGTAAAAAGCATTTTAATAGGCTTAGCAAGAAGATCAACAGCTGCAATTTGCTGTCCTGTTGAAACATTAAACCCAAGAAGCTGCTCAGCGGAATTAATGTAAAGGAATTGTCTATCTTGAGTAAGTTTGCAAAGAGTTGTGCGTTTCTCTGGGCGAAATTCATGTATCGGTTTACACGTCTCCAAACTGACAATGAAAACATAGCTTACTTCATTCGTAAGAACAATAGCGACTTCATCGTTTCCAACATCGAGGTGGGTAATTTTAAATTTGTGTTTCTCTTCAAACGGTCTTGATTCAACCCAGTTCATTGGTATAATTTGTCCAAGAAAACTTCCGTCTAGTACGTTGTGCACTTTTAGAGTATTTCGATATCTGTCTTCCAAAACGATTGCGTATTTGTTGTTTTTGGAGATGAATGTTTCCCCATGACTCAAAATTGTTTCTCCTGTCATACAGCCTTTGTTTAGGTTGTATTGGAAAAGCTTAGGATCATTTTCAAGTTTCACCATCAAAATTCCTTCTTTGGGCATCAAATGAATGCTTTGTAGTGCTGAGGGACAGACTACAGTGCTTTGCAGAGCGCTTCCAGGAAGTTTTGGATACGGATAGGTCGGCAGAAATCCACTATGCACAGGACCACACATGTCACACTGTCTGACAAGGCTTTTAATATTCTTGTATATGTAAGAATATGGAAGTAGTTGACCAATTAGTTCTGCAGCCAGGTTCTCCATATTGTTGTCAATAATTGAGCTTGCTTTTCTAATAGTCTCTTCAACCAGACTGACTTCCATGTTCTGTTCAACAATTTCATAGTCTTTCAGAATTTCTTCAATTCCAAGAGCCTTAGTTTTGTAGAAAATCCAATCATAGCAGAACAAAGCCAATTTGTAAAGTTCTTCTAGACGTCCAGAAAGAAGCAAGTGACGCGGAAGTTGTCGATATTGCCGAACATTGAAGAAAGTGTTATCTTGCATTTTGTACATAGTATCCTGAGATGGAACTAAGCGATCTGCCAAATTCAACGCCTCTGTATCGGTTCCATATGGTTTAGGAGTGTCGTGCCAGACTCCCAAAAAGTAGTCAGCCATCATGTAGTGATAACCAAAGCGTTTTTGTTCGTTTGTGTGATAGCGTTCCAGTGTTATTGTTTCAATTTTGCTACTTGCCCAAAAAGTGAGAAAAAAACCATCCCTGGAAAACTGCATTAAAAGGGGCTGCAATTCCTGTTTGATTAGAAGCCAAAGGGCCAAAGGGAATCGTTTCACATTGGTTCTACCATCTGGAAGTAGATTGTCCATTACTTCATTGGATAGGGACAAAAGATCTTCCATCTCTGAATCTGTAATGCCGTCATCCGATGCTGTGATGAAACAAGCAATATGCGTTACCAATATCGTCCCAAATCTCTCCTCAAGTGATTGAAATATTCCTTGAATACAATCTTCTGTTGTTTGGGGTAGCGTAGATGGATCCATCACATCGAAGGAGGCAATCTTGCACAACTGATCGGCAACGATGGACGCTTGTAGCATGTTGCTAACAGATGAAGTGTACTCTTGGACAGCTTCATTTTGTTCTTGAGTCAATTTTCGTTCGTGAAAGTTGATGAAGGCATAAAGAAAGGCTTGATAGTCGCTTGACTGGAATTCACGAAGCGGAAGTTTGAGGAATCCATTAGGTAAATCTTCCCGCGTTTCAGTAGATGTGACAACAATCTTTACATTCTCATTTAGGTTTTCAGGTAGCATTGAGACAATATCGCAAGGTTCGTTGTCAGAGGTGACCAATTTCTCAGTTCCGCTAATTAGTATTATAAATTTGTAGAGTTTCGGAAGACCTGCCAGAAATTCTCGCAGATCTGAATTTGGTTCTTCTGGTGGCTGATCCGTAGTTAATGCTCGATGCAGATTCACTTGTTTGGAGAGACTTTCGACAAGATTGGTTAAAGTTGTTGGATAGAGAATAACTCGAGTCATCAAGAATTGAGCGGACTTGTCTTCTAAAACGTATTCAATCTGAAAGAGAGGAAAGAAATACATAAATTTTGCATTATTTTTATTTTTATAATTTTGTTTAATTTTGAAATAATTTTACATTATTCATAAATGCATATTTTATTGAAATATATACAAATAAGAAACAGCTAGACAAATTAGAAATCATGAAACACGTAAAAGACATTATTACATTTGAATATTAAGGTAATTCAATTATAACGTTCGTATTCTAAGATAGACATTTACTAATACAGCGATTACAGTATTGTTCTATATTAATAACAGAAAACATTTTCTACATACACAAGAGACAGAGTCAGACGATATTAGAAACATAACTTTGAAGTAAGCAACTAACTACACTTTAGTGTAGATAATGTTTGGTTCGTATTTCACGAAGATTTATTAGGAATTAATGCCAATTATATTTTAGAATTAATATCAAAACAAAAAGAACCTTACGAAAAGAGCAATGCAATTTTTATTATGACATTTATTAACATGGTATTTCCAAATGAATTTTAAACATTTTTTAAAAGGACGTGGGGTTGTTGTCTAGACTGTTATAGAAGTGATACATTATTTATGATTTAATAATTCTTAATTAAAACAAGAATAAGTGGAAAGAGTAAAACAATAAAATTTGTGTTATCTTAATTTGGACTGATAAAAAATTAATGTAACTTTACCTCATAGAAGCACCGAGCAATGACCGGGGCCTTGCCAGCATTGGTTGGTCCATAGAGCACCATTGGTGCATCTAATGAGACGTCTTGAATGTAGGTCAACATGGCGTCCGTGGCCTCTTCATGACCAGCCGAAAACACGGCCAGCTTTCGCGAGTGAGTCATTGCAGTCCAGACATCATCATAAACCTGCATACACAAGGCCTCATTCTGCATTGTTTTTTTGGAAGCGCGGATATCAATAGCCAGCTTTGCCGATTCGATAAAAGCTTCACAGAAATCATTGAGGTACTCCTGATGAAGTTCGCGCTCGATACCCCTTTCAAACCGCCACAAAACCGATAGTGGTGCATTGGAGGGAGCATGATAAGCGGAGAGGCGATCTTGGAGTTCTTTAAATAGATCGCTTAGTAACGGATCGGGATGTACGGTCTCTGTTGTTTCATCAGCTTCAAGGTCGATGAAATTGTACACCTGGTCTCCGGAATCGAGATAGTTCTTGATATCAATGATATCCCGTTGGAAAATCAGAGGAGTGAAGCCAGTCTCATGGCTTTTGGAGATCACTGAAGAGATACCACTGTCTAGTTCTACAATGGAAAGGAAAGCTTTATGTAAAAAGGTTCTGTAATGATGAAAGAAGACTTGAATATATATGTTTCAATTAATTAATAACACAAATATTTTTTTTATTATTTCAGTCTATTGCAACCTTTTCATGTTTAATTTTGAACAAGATAATTTTTATATCGAACAAGAGAATTTTTATATCGAACAAGAGAATTTTTATATCGAACAAGAAAATTTTAATATCGAACAAGAGAATTTTAATATCCAACAAGAGAAATTAATATAGATACATAGTTTGCCTTTTATTAACTGCAACGTGTGGGACGGACTGTGCAATCTGATTCATAGAGTAAATATAGTTTTTCACACTCATTTTGTTACCTTATTCCAATCGTTTTGTCAAAATTCTATTTTTTAGAATTTCTATTTTTTATAATACTAAATATATCCAAGTGTAACAATACCAGACATATATCAGAGGTTACCATAATTTATTTTTAATATTTCAAGGTATTTATACATAATATATGCACGTAGATGCAAGAAGATTAGTCTTTAAATTCAGAATTCAACTTTATCTGATTGATTTATTTAATTAATATAAACGTTTTATTTTGATTGACACTTTGAACATTAATTATAAATTACAACGCCACGACCACCACATTATGTAAGACATGATGATGCAGTACTCCGTCGAATTTTCCAATTTTCGAGTCGGACGAGCCATACATTCTTGCTGGCCAGCTAGGTATTGCAAAGAGCACTGTGGCAACAATGTTCAAAAGAGGAACTCCTACAAAACGTAGAAGTGAAGGAAAAGTGAACGCGCCATCATAAATTTATCAGCAACAAGAGGAGCAAACATTCATTGCGTAGGTTGTGTCTCACCATTACAGCTTATTTCATTCACGACGCATTTTGGCTCTCTAAAAGCAGTTGATTTCGCAGAGTGTTTGATGAATTTTGCCGAGGGATTAAACAGGCACAATTTTCTTAAAATTGTTTTCTGCATTGGTAATGCACCATGGCGTTCTCAGGCTGAGGAACAGTGGGAAGCTGCTAAAAACAGATTTCCGACTGATGGAGAACGTGACTGGGTAC
>JAYRBW010138667.1:0-15294 GCA_036023295.1 Invenusta paracnida
TTGTGATCTAAATTTAACCAATGGTGGAATTCAGATTCTGAAACAACATAAAAGTAGTTTTTGGTAGTATAAAAGGTAGTATATATTAAAATAGGATTTAATTAATTTTAACTCTGCGATTTTCAAATTGGCCTGTGATTTTATATTTTGTAATGGGCTGTGGCAACACTGATTTATTGTAAATTTCTTTATTAAAATATATACTGTATAATGTATTTTGATATAGTGTGTGTATACTATAATTATTTTACTACTTTCTTCAGTATGTCACCTTGTTTTTTAAATATAGTATACTCCTCATTCCTCTTAACCAAATCATCTCACGCTTCTATTTTTACCCTTGCTTTACAATCCTGAGCAGAGTTCTAGAAAGCATGTCACCACGGACTGCGGATCAACACCTGCGCACACTTTGTGACTATCTAATAGCCATGTACGATGTCGATAATATGATCCCTGCTGAATCACAACAGGTAAGTTAGGGTTTGTTGATTTTGATCTTATACTTTAACTGACATTTATTGCTGTTCACTGTTTTTCTTGCGATCGTCGGCTGCTTTATTATTTTCTGTTAATCGATAATCTTCGATATATTTTAACTTTTAGCACGTCAATACAACTCTACAACTTATCGAGAGGGATAATTATTTCATTCCATTGGACAGATTTGTCTTCTTTATGGTAAATTAATGAATTATATGTTTTCTCGGAATTTTTTCGTGTGAATAATTACAACAATTAAGTTTATGTCTATATATCGATTATATTTATCATTGCATATTTTAAATTCTAATTAGAATCAAGACTAATTTTGTCATTTCTTTTTTAGTAGTTAAAATACTGATTTGCAGTCTCAATTTTTGCTATTATAAAACTTCCACTTGTGACATACAAAATGATCTCACTTCCTTACAGTTGATGCGGTCTTATTCGGACGAACGTTACAACAAGATTGCGCCCTTCATTCTAATTCAACTAATTAGTCACTCGGAGGGCCTGAAAACAGCCTCTCAGATTTTGAATGATGAAGTACGATATACAACAGAATTCTTTGTTTACTTACTGAAGCTTTATTTTTGTGTAGTGCGTATTGACCTGCAATGTTTATTATATAAACAGCTAAAAGGATGCTTTTATCTAACAGAAAGTTCTGGTTGTTATCTTTAATTTAAAATGCAATAATATTTAATAGCAATTTAGGTATACACTTTCAATTATTATTTATTTAATTAAAATATACATTACCTTTGCCATTTATTCTAAGACTAAGATACATTACGTAGAATTGTATTCACTATATTATATCCATTAGTTCTTACACATTTCTCTCAAATTATAAATATTTTATACTTAAAATGTGTAATTGCTATCAACGTAACATTAAATTCGGATATTTGTATGACTTTAATTATTTTCGGTATAAATAGTATTATGTCAAATATTTACAATGAAAAATTAATTTCGACAATCCTGTTACAAAATGATAAAAATAATAATGACATTCATTATTTCATTCAAAATATATATTTTTAAATTAGCGCATATTTGTGTGTATCGTGTTGTTTAAAAAGTTTAACTGAAATAATTGGAAATTTGTCGTTATAAAAACATTTTACGATAATAAAATATTAAAATTGAAATATCATGATATTAAATATTCAAGCAAACAAAAATGTAACAGCTAAATTCAAAGTAATTTGCAATTATTGATACAATCCTCCTATGTTGGGGAATACCAATGAATAGCTAATGAATACCTTGCTAATATTTACAGGGTGTCTGCGACCGGAAAAATTTAGCTTACTCAGATTTCGGTTTAATAATATTTTACTCTTATTTTTTATTTGTTTAATTATTATATTTATGTGAAAATTAAACAAAATAGCTCCTCGCAAATTTTTTATTATAATATATTAGGTTATTTAAATGTTGCTATATTAAAAAAAAATCGCCAAAATTGCTTGTGCATCCAGCTGTTTCTGACAGTCTAAAGAAGTTTTTATTGATGGTGAACTATTAGTCGCTAAACTAAATTTTTTCAAACTGCTGCTTTTGAAGAATGTTTAAGTAGATTTCGAACAGCTGTTCCATTATTTCCCCTTTTATGAGAATTTCTTTGTGTTATTTTTTCTTTGTCCAGTTGGTTTGTGAAATCTAATGCCAAAAAATGTATTTGCAATTGATTTTTGTGATAAAAATCTCAAAAAGCCGGATGTTAGCTTTACTGCGAAAGATGAAAAGAAAAAGTAGAAAAAGTCGTTTTATTTGTACTGCGAGCTATTTTTGTTAAAAACAACGAAAACACTTCTCGATAGGTCTCTTGTTAAATATGAATTTGGCAAAATTCGTCGAGTTGGTCACAAACCATTCTAAAAAAATCGTTCGCTGTTACTCAACTTTTTAAGATTATGTTAAACATATTCGTTAAATGCAAACGTATATCTAATAAATGTGCTGATAAAGTAAAATTGGAATTTTTGTCAATGCTCAGAGACGTCTTTGATATAAATATATGTCGCCTGGATAGATTTTACGCTTATCACCTTGCAAGCAAAGATGATTTCAGACCCCTATGGTTTGTAATTTAAAAAGGGATTTTCTTATAAAATGGGAACGCTTGTGTGGAAAGTGGTTTCTCGGTTAACGATATTGTTCTGTCAAACAATATAAAGCATTTATCTCTGATATCTCTACAAATAGTCCACGATGTGGTCAAGTGTGCTGGAAATGCATTAAATATTCAGCTAACTCCCGAATTGTTGACATCAGTACGTTCTGCAAGAAAAAGGTATCGGAACGCATTAGAGGAATCATAGTCCGTAGTCGTATTGAAAGGAAGCTAAATGTCAAAGAGAAATTTAACGCATTGCATGCGAAAAGATTGTGTTTGAAGGCTAATTGCGAGATTGAAGACCACTTGATTGTAAAACAAATAACTACTCTTCGAAAAGATATCATTGTCTGGTTAGATTAACTTAATTCAGTTTTATTCATGCAGTTTCAACTCATTGTAATGTTTTATTTCTATTATATTGATATCATCAATAGTTATTTTTAATTTCTTGGATTATATCTGTACTAGAATTGTGACTATATGGAATATGCATAATTTTTGAATAAACTCTGCCATTTGTACAGATATATATATTATAGTATTACTTATTATTATTTGCGTAATTTTTAATTACCATTCAACTGTTCTATTAATTTTTTATGTACATATATAATTTTATATTAATTTGGTTTCACATAAATGCTTCTACAATTAAAGCAATGATTTTTATAATGTTCTATAATTATCAGTATGTATTATTTTCTTTGTTGACCACTTGATTATGAAACAAATAGCTGCTCTTCGCAAAGATATCATTGTCTGATTAGATTTTAACTTAATTCCGTTTCATTCATGCAGTTCCAATCGATTGTAATGTTTAATTTTTATTATTCGCATCACTATTAGATATTTTTAATTCCTTGAATTTCAACTTTTTTTCATTACAGATATTTTTTAATAATATTACATTATTATTTACGTTATTTTAGATTACAATTTTCAACTGTTCCATTAGTTCATTTTTTTATAATGTATATAACTTTGTATCCATATAGTTTCACATACAGACTTTTTTTAATTAAATTCTTTTTATAGCTATGTATTTTTTATGTGATATCTTATTATCGGTATGTGTATAATTTTCTTTGCATAAATCTGTATTATATAGTAACTCTAAAATACTCAATTATATGTTAATACTTTTTTTGTTTAAATACACAGAAAATTTTGTTTCTGTAAAAATTATTTTTCATCGTTTGTCTCAATTTGAAAATATGCCTGCAAAAACTCAAATTAACTGACCTGGAGCTACCAGGAAATTTTGGAACAAAAGATGCGCAGAGTCTGTTAGTAAATATATAGAGATCTGTTATTGTAATTTATAATATGTATACTTTAAAAACAGATTTTCTGCAGTCATTCTATATTATGTATTTATTTATGTGTATTTGTGCATAGAGCGCAAGCGAATCCTGGCCCAACTCTACCTGGCAACAGATCCATTTCTCCCTGCATAAGTTCTGCCCAGACCACGTCTCTCCCACCAACTCCTCAGATGTGACGGCCTTTCCAACCTATTACAATCATCTAGTCTTCCGGATGATTCCAGTCTTCCAACTCCTCATTGGAAAGTTAATTGAATCACAGTCCACACCACGATCTGCTTTCCATACCCTTCTCGCCTATATCAGCCCAATTCTTCGCTTCCACAGTGAGTTCACGATCAACTATTTAGATTACTATCACTGCCAAAAAATTTGTGGTATACCGTTGTTTTGTTTATAAGAAGCAAGCACAAATATATAATTATAAATGGTTTAAACAAATTAAATCAAAAAATTTAAATACATCTTCTATATTTCATAATTGACGTTTGATCTGCAGTTCAGTGGTAAGAATGTTATGAACTTACAGCCCACCCATTTTCTTGCAACAATAGCTATATTATGCATCAAGCAACTGGGTTGCAGATTTTTGTGAGAATTTTCCTTCTCCATATCAAGTTTTAAACGGAATATCGTTTTATGCGGTTTTATGTTAATTGTAAGTTTTTTTTAATATTTGTGTAAAATAATATTATTCAGGGTTGTAATTTTTTGTAAAATTCCGTAAAAAGCGAAAAAATCCTCTTTTTTTTAAATTTGTCTAAAAAAGTAAAATTCTGAAAATTTAAATGTCAATAGTTAATAACAATTTTTTTTTAATTTTCTTTTTCTTTTTCATTGTTGATTTGAAAATTGTTGGAGATTGTATGGAGACTGTTTGCGTTTATTCAATTCTGTCATTCTCAAAGTTCTCAGACTGTTTAACATATAGTGGAACTCCCCCATTGTATTGTATTTACTAAAAAAGGTGCCACATATCATTCCGGAACCATTCATTGAGACACTCTTAGATGAGTTGGGACTTTTATCAGTAGAACAAACGACCTTCCATCCAATATCCATCAAATACTACTGATCTTGTTATCTAATGTTCTGAAGTTAAAACAACTGCTGGACTTGTTTGTTTTCCATTGTTGACAAAATGTGTCCAGTGTTTTAGGGTTTTGTCACGTATGTTGACCCAGAAAGTGGCTTTAGTTTCAACAAACAGTTTGTTTCAGATGGACGATGTTCTATTTCTCAGAAATCTATTATTGAAGTTTGCCTCGTGTATGCCATTAATGCAGCTTGTAGAGATCCTTTGGCAATTGTTGTTACTAAAAAAATTATTTTCTCATTTCGAGGAGCTTTCTAGGAGTACAGAGTAACTTTAGAAGAAGAAGAAGCACAGACTGAAAAAAAACACCGATCTTGAACAGTCAAAAAATGAAAACACGAAGAAGTTACTGCAATGAAGAAGAAAAAATTACAAATTGTCAAGCAAATAAATTCTGCAACTACCTTGCTATAAGAAGGTAATTCTCGGCTTAGTGCAACAGTAAAGAAATTTTATATGGTAGAAATTCCAGTCGCATCTGCAATTATTGACAGCACAACACGCCTGCTAAAAGAATTGCTTCTTTGTCAAAGAAACCAAATTCTAATTCATTGTGATATTTTTCGCTTTTGGTAAGATTATTGTACATACCTATTTTTGTAAGTTAGCGATTTGAATTTTATTGTGCATAAGGATATTGTAATTATTTAATAAAAATATATTTTTTTACTTAATGATATTTTTTCAGTATTCTTGTTGTATTCAAATTTTTCATAAGTTAATCAGATATATGGTAAGCACTTCATTTGTATTTTACATATTATTATTAGAATTTTATAAAATTAATATTCCTAAAATGTCTACAAAATCATAAAAATTGTATGGCAATATTAGCTCTGTATTATTCCTAAAAATAGATTAAAATATAATGTAGTTGTTATGTGTTTTGGTGTTTTTATGCTGTTCTGATTATTTTTTTAAATATTCTAAATATATGTATTCTGGACATATTTTTTTAATGCTTAGGTTTCCATTTTCGTAATGCAACACAATATTAATTTTATGTATAATGTACCCTGTTTACGTGCGGCTTGTATATATATATTGAAATGATTTACATAACTAGCCATAAAATATTATAATTCTGTATTTGAATATTTTTGACTCTATTTATAAATTAGCATAAATAATCATTCAAGGGTGGTACTGCTCAAATTCCTACATTTTTGAGAAGCAAAGGTAATACTATTCGGTGTTACATAATATGTAGCGTTTTTATTTTAAAAATTAACTAGCAATTTTAATTAAAATTCCGAAGTAAATAGGTTATAGCTATAATAATCTATTTATATTTTAAAATAACTGAATCCAATAATTTCTCACTCGCCACTTTCATTTTTTAAATAATGTATATAATGATAATTCTTTGCCTCATTTTATATACTATTCTAAAAATATGTATTCTATTCATCTCAAAATCCCGTGGTAAAAATATTGTTATTTGGAGGCAATAATGCGTCACTCATATAAAATTCTATTCATCCATCGATTGCTCCGGTATTAATGTTTTTAAAATATTATAACACAAACTTTTAAACTGAACATAAAATCAAACTCCATCACAACATGCCCGTGTGCAATAGCATTCAAATCATACTAAATTCAGTGCAGTTAAATTTGATTTAACAAGTGCTCAAAGTGTCCGCACAAAGATAACTCACACACATATTATATTATCTTTATTTATAATAAATGTGTTCAGAAATTACTATTTGCTAGGCATATTTCGATTTCTAGGTTAAGCCCGATTCTCATTACTTGCGTTTACGTGTACACGTGCGTGTTCATGCAAGAGTCACGATTAAATTTACTTGCTGTTATGATCACAGTGTTACAATCTGTCATTAAAAAAATTCATATATTCGCAAGATACAACTGTTTCTTTTTTGTCAATATATTTTATAGTGCTTTTCTCTGCTCTGTTATCTTATTTGTATTGTTATTTACTAAACTTTTAATATAATAATTGAATTAATGGTATAATATGGTATAATGGTATAACATACACTTATTTAATTACTACTTAAGTTACTATTTTAATTTTTTAATTAACGGATTTTGGCAATTGCGTGGTTTGTTATTTTGTACTTTTAGTGATATTTTTGTGTTCTGTTTGCTCTCTTGTGCAATATTTTTCTCGTTTTTTTCACGCAAATAATGTGAATCGGGCTTAAATTAGATAAAATCACTTTGAACCAAAAATGTAGCATTTCTGTCATGAGACAGAAGAATGGCGATATTTGGTGAAATATTTTTAAAATTGTACTTTTATTTGTACAATTACATTTACATGTTTGTAAATGTCCCTCCTCTCTCCCCTCCTCCATCTATAGAACGTCCGCTGACTTTCCTCTACTTTCTGTTGAGTTCCTACTCGACCAAGATCTCTGAGGAGCAGTGGACGAAAAAGCTGATCGTGGTCCGCTACGTTCTCGAATCTCACCAGGCCACAAATCGCTTTCTTACTGCCGAGCTGTGGGAAGGTCTTGTGTCTAATGTGGGTGGTGGGGGGTCTCAGGGGGATTCAAAGTGGACGCCTTCACACACCTATTTCAAAACTCTCATTACTAGGATCGTCGACAGTGAGTAGGAACTGGGTGAAATAGCTATGTACTTACTGCCATCCTCGTGCAGTCTTTTCCTAGTCTTACTATGTCATGATATGAATAGTCAAAACTTATATTAAAGTGATTTATTAACTAAATAGGGTGATTCTATGAACGATAATAATTGAAATACAAAGGCATTAAAATGTCGTAAAAAACCTGAATGCAATAAATTATTTATGGATTTTAATTTGTGATATTATTATCCTATTTTGGTGATATACAACATTGAATATAATAACATTGATAGTTTTATTCTTCTAAGCATTATTTCTCCTTTTCTATTTTTGATATTTCTAATATTACATAATTTCAATAGCCTTATTTTTTCAATGTTATTTTAGACAATGGTTGCAATGAACATATTGAAATAAAAATCGCTTAGCATACCCAAAAGACATATTAGTTTCATTTATTCGCTATATGCCGTGTGACGTGATTCATATTAATAATTTTATTGAACATATTAAAGAAAGCAACAACAAACATATCACAGCAACTGTTTTTTACCAAAAATTTAATTATAACGGTTAAAAATGTTTACCTTTCTATTTCCATCAGAGATTACATTTATAATACATTATAATAAAATTCTACACTAAATTTTTGAATACGGTATAACTAAAACGAGTTGAGCACTTACTTCCTGCTTAAATGAACTCTATTTATGATAGTTTCTTGAGTAAGCCATTGAAAATTACTTATTTGGGTTTTATTTGATTATATTATCCAAAATAAAGTTAAGAATATGACATAAATTTCGACATAAAATATTATTTAAACCGAAAATCTTAGCTATATTATTTAGCTTAAACCAGTAAAATTATGTTTATTTATTTTTGATGTCTCGTAATTTTAACCGAACAAAATCACGTCTGAATTAACGTCTCTTAATTTGTCTTTCAAAATATCCACATTTTAAGCGCTTTTTGTTGTTGAAAACTGTTCTTAAACTAGACTATCTTCACCCCTGCAGCATTTACAAGCCTGGGAGAGAGGGGTCTTGGATACGCGAACTGGCGCACAGATGAGAGTCCCAACAACCAGTGTCACGTCATCTATGTCTCCGCTGTGGAGCTTATGATTCTGCCGCTCTCCCCAATTGAGACAACCAACTCGATCGTCGATCTCCTCATGGAAATGTAAGTTGGTTTGTTTCATTTCTTGTTAGTTTGATAACACCATTTTCTCATTTTATTACATTTTAAACTTAATTGCTTCTGTTAGTTTGCCAAACCATAAATTGAGCCTTATTAATAAAATTCCTTTTTGCGGATGAATATTATTTGAATTATATAAATTCTTCAAAGAAGAAGAAAGAGAATTTGTAAAAGAATCTGAAAAATCACAAATTTCTTGCTGAACAACTGAATTAGAAATATCTGCTTTAACAGAACATTTAATTAATATAGACAAACTTTTTGAAATACTCATGTTTATTTGAAAGGTATGATGTTTACTTTTAATAACTTCTAGAAATAGTTTGGAAATTGAGAAAGTTAGTGTGTGTTAGTATGAGCACTTTTGAGGAATTTACTTTGAGAGGAGTAGTTGAAGGTGTAGGTCATGGCCAAAATGAGATTTAAATTGAAGTGATTGAGAAGATTTAGAAAAATTTGAAGGTTTCAAAGAATAAGAGGAAATAAACTTCTACAAGACGAATTTTATTAGTTTCAGGATTATAAGTATGAGTAAGTATATTAGAGAAACCATTAAATAAAGACGGAAGAAAGAGGAGGAGGAACCTTAAAATTTCAGATGGAGGAAAGGAAAGGAAAGAATTGGAGGAAGGCAAAAAGAAAAAGAAGATCCCAAAACATTATGAGATGTAAAAGAATATTCTTAAGCAAAAACGGTTGGCAATCAACTACAGTTAAAGGTCCTCCACCACTCCCCTTTCTCGTTATGAATATGGTTAATTCACAGAAAGGGCTATGTGTGCGTAAAACTTGATTTGAGATTTATCTGTTTTACAGTTAATAAGAGTTTGTGAAACACTATTTTAACTATTTAAACACTAGTTTAATAGGGTTAAGTTAAGCATCAATTTTTTTTTCAGAATGGACCAAGAAGACTTTGGCGAATATCTCAATGCAGTGGGCCTTCTCTATTCTGTGCTTCCGGTAATTATAAGTCATATTTTAAAAGGTGTTACAAGTTGAAGAAATCATCAGTTTTTTGTATTTGATTGAAATATATGACACTATTGGATACATGACATAATGTATTTCGGAAATTATTTATTTCGTATAGATCGCATAACTTATCTATTTCATTAAAATATAATTATCTATTTCTGATTATTTTGTTTTTCAGAATAATGTCAAAAATTCCTGTTAAAATATATTCAATTCAAATTCACATGTTTTTAGAAAAAAATTACTAGTGTTAGTCACATTTATTTAAAAAAATACATTCCACCGTTTTCTAATTTATATAGAACAATAATTAAAATTACAAATCAATATATTGCATTTTTATTACTACTGAATAAAGAATGTAGTATTATAAGAAATCCATAATTTTTACTTAACTTCCTGTTATATTAATTAAAAAGTGAATTTTATCAATTTGATTAATTTTCCTTGTATTATAAATAGTAATAACTTAAGTTAAATCTAACCCGTAAAATTCATTTAAATTAGTTTTTTGTTTTATTTTAACAGAATTTTTAAATTGTTTAATGTTAATTTAAAAAAAGTGAACTATTGAATACTTTTATTTTTATACTGGTTAATTTCTAGTGATCCCTTAGTTCTAAAATATACCACAATGTTTAGCTGCAGAAGAATTAGTGCTATCGTCAAAATATCTTGTTTTAGTTTTCTATTATTAATACGTATCGAATAGTGTATTAATATACAATTTAATAACCCTTCGTCGCAATATATATAATTCACTGGAGGAGAGATTGGGGATGTATTGGTTTACGTTTTAACACCTACTATCTATACCTATAAGATTTTTTAAATTATTACTTTTAATAAAATCCTCCGAATAACTGATTTTTAGTTTTTGCAATTAATTTTTTATTTCAAAAAACATTTGATTTATAAATTCTGAAATTAAAAATCATTTTATAAAATACATTTGAATTTTTTAAATTGATTCGATGTTTTTTATTGCATCATAAAATTCTAAAAGATTTCTTCGAAAATATTCTTTGAAATGGTTTATTAATATATGACTCACCGGTTTCACATAAAGCTGTATAGTGAGCAAAAATATTTCATGTGTGAAACAATTATTTAGTCCCTATATACGGTTTTGACTGAAATGTGCGTCTATGTTGTTCTTTCTAGTCGAAGTCTATTACCAATTAAATCCAATTGAAATCTAGATTAACTTCTTTATAAGGAATATCTATAAGACAACTCCTCCCTCCCTTCCTGTCCTGTCCTTCAGCGGGCCTTTTGGAGCGCTCTTCGCGACTCCTGCGCTAAGTTGATCCATGAACCTTGTTTAGAGACTGAAGAGGCAGCTCGGGACTTCTTCTCCAATCTTCTCACCGATTGGAAGTTGGGCCATTTTAAGCTTTCCCTCTGGCACACCTTCTGGTTGAATGCTAATGTCACCCAGCTTTCCTCCTTTGCTTCGTCAGTTAAAGGCTTATTATGTTGTTCAGACAGTTTTATTTGTGAAACTCAGTTATTGAATTGTATTTGTAAATTAGGATAAATTATGACTCCATGTGATTAATCATTTTATTGTCTTTAAATTTTGGTTTTATAGAATATTCTTATAGGACTTTATTTTAAATTCAAAATGAATAATCAGTGAATTTTTATGAATTTCACTCTTTCACCATCTAAATATAATTATTGATTGAAAAGGATAATATAGTTTGGTTAATTATATTTTACTGCAAGTTTTTACACAAATTATAATAAGTCAATTGTCTCTATACTTCTAAAAAGTTTAATTAATTTTAATTAGGTACTGTATGACTGATAATAATTGATTACATTCATTTTATTAGTTCAATTACAAATAACTAAAATAAAAATGTTCTGTAAAGTTTTCCTTTGCTTAAGCGTTTTTTTTCTTTTACCGTATCTTTGTGTATTTATATTGTTACATACAAGTGTATACAATATAATATGTAAGTGTACAAAATGTTATTATTGTCTATATAACTTTTTTATTAATCGTAATAATATTTGATTTCTTAAAGTTTGTGACATGCATAAATGACATATATAGGCTGTCATTTTATATTGAAATGTTATTGTACCTTTTTATTTTAAATATATATTATCTTAAGAAAACATGCCACGAAAATTGGTATGCTGAATAATGTTATTTTTTATTATCGACTAAACATGATAATAAATATATTACTACCTCCACAATTACGTATGTTTTCAAAAAAGCAATATAATTTAACCAAACCATTTTATTATATAAGTAAGTAAGACAGTTTATTGGAGAAAACCTTTCTATAAGCTTTCACTACATAAATTTAGTTTAGAGAGCTATTAGTATTTTCGCAGTGTCAGATAACCGGTCTGCCTTAATTTGAATTTGCACAGCTACTTCCGTGAGAAGATTCGACCCGCAGTGAAGACTGAGGCCCAGTTTCTTCTTGCCTGTCATTTGATTGGTCCTCTTATGGCGAGACTTCAGAAGGAGAAGGCTCCCAAACTCATGGAGGTAAAGCAACAATTTTGACATTATTTTCGAATTATAATTAAATCAAGAGTAATTTGTAATATTTATTCCTATGGCTAGCTATGTGTGCTACATGAACTTAAGATGAGCTTTCACTTTTATATCTACATTTTCCCAAAAATAGCCAAAAATTAAAAACAATGCACAACGAGACGTTATTTATATATATCGGTAATATTTGATTATGCTTCTATTTTTGCCATTACCAATCTGGTTATAAGCGATTAATTTTATAGTGATTTTCATACCGGTATATTTTTTTCTTTTTTGAAATATTCTAATTTTCCATTGCCAAAAATCATATTATTCGATAATTTTCCGTACTCGAAACGGGTATTTGTATCCCTTTAGTTTGATTACATTAAATATTTATGTATTAATTTTAAATGTATAAGTTTTTTTAATATTAATACTATTAGACAAGATCATCGAACGGTATCAAAATCTAGGTACTTATTGTTTTCCATCACGTGGTTATTGTTCGTTTTAATCGATTTGTACATAAATTGAAGCTATTAGAATTTAGATAAATATAAATATGCACTTATTTTATTACAATTATTTTAACTTTCAAATGTAAAATTAATTTTTGAAAGTTTCGCTTTGTTTCAGTTTTTAGTGATAAAATTACACATATTTAATTTGTTGAATTGTTTATTGTGTTTTCTGCCAAGTGAAGTATCTTTTCATTTTAATATCCTGCTTCTCCGACAATTATTAGCTAACAAGCGAGATCTACACGATGCTGGAGCAGGTGGATCGGCGCACAGGAAATCTCCATCAATTGGACGCGATCTGCGACTTACTCTACCACATTAAGTACATGCACGTAGGAAATGGGATCCAGGACCAAGTGTCCCGAGTCCTACCCGGCCTCAAGCAGCAGCTCCAGTGCCGCCTCCGTTTCATTGTGCCGCCCCGGGAACCCGTTCTGGCTCCCTCGGGCACTGCAGGAAGTGATACTGGTAGTGTTGGTGGTTTGAACAGGCTTAGGGAAGATTTATAGACTTATGGACTGTGTTGCACGGTTTTCTAGTTGCGATTTACTTGGATCTAAAATATTACTTGTATATTACTTGCTAACGTAAAATTTAATTTTATTCTTATTGCTAATACAATTTACACTTTAAAAAGTATGAATTTGTGTGAATTTACAAATCTAGCTGCAAATCCTATTTGTATTACTTTTAATTGTTTGAAGAATTATAGGTACAAATATTAATTCACAATACCAGGCTTTTCTTGACTTCATAGTTAATTTACACTGGTCTTAAGACTTTAGTGTATAACTAATATATCATAGATTGCTAGTTTTCACTAAGGCCAAAGGTAAAAAAATGATTCCAGGAGTTATACTTATTCACTTTTCTCGGATTTTTTTGGGGTTTTTTGAAATTTCTTTATTTCTTTAAAGCTTTACTACTTTAGTCGTTGCTTTGATGTTTTCTTTCATTTTGAATGCATTTTTTAATAATTTATAATTAATTTGAATATTAAATATATATTTGAATTCGCAAATTTAATACAAAACCATTATCAATGGGGATAATCTACACATATATTATCTAACTTTATTATAGATATAAATACTTTATCCAACATTATCCATTTAATAATTTTCCGGTTAAACATTTAGCTTATTGGTAGGTATTACTTTCAATCAAATATGTTAATTGATAATAATTTTGTAAATTATATACAAAATATAATTAGATACAGGTTTTCATTTATACTTATTCAATATTTAATTTTTTTCTTTATTCAATTATGTAATTTGTAACAGTGTCTGTAAGTTTCATTGGTGTACTGGATTTGTTATAATATTGAAATGATATATTTTGGTGTATATAATAAATATTATATTTGTCTAATTTTTCTAATTTTTCTACATTTTTTACGAAACAAATTTACTTTATACTTTTGTATTTTTGTATAAATATAATTCGCCTGACTTGTATGAAGTTATTATACTTGTTCATTTCTAATTGTGTTTTCTAATATATAGACTTCTTTTTGTATATATGTATAATGTTTCAATGTTTATTTTCTTTGTTAAATTTTAAATGAATAATTAATGTTAAATTTCTTCTTTTCAATGATTAAATTAATAAGATTCATAAGACATGTCTTATTATGCTTTGCTTTGTTTTGTTTTGTTTTCAAATACAACAGTGTAAAATATGTAAGCAGTTAATAAGGTATAGGTATATATTTTAGCTGACTTAATTTATAGTATTACAGAGCAAGTAATTAAACAATATTTAGTGCAATAAGTACATTTCAATTATATAATTGTCACAGTTACATTCACAGAAATTGTTATATGTAATTCGTTTTGCATGATTCGGTGTATTACTAAGACATCAACAAACGTTTGGTTTTGGCCCCTGTTAAACATAAAAAAAGTTAATAATTCATTATCAAAGTAAAAAATATTTCAATATTTGCATATATATAACCAACCTGATAAACTCTGCAAATTAAATCTTTAAGATTACGTGTTGCCATTTCGTGCAGCATTCTGGTCCGAGTCTAATTAATATGGATAATGTAAATTGCGTACTATATAACGAAATATAAAATCAGTTGATAATTGTAAATTCAAATAATTATTTAGTCATTTTAAATTTAGTTCTTTCAGAAATAAAATATCGAAGTTAGCACATTACGGAAACTCCTAAATTAGGTTATTTAAAACATTTGTTAATTAAAAGCTGCAATGTGCTTCTTACTGAAATGAGTTTATTAGTATACTGCTTCTAATATATATTTACAAGGTATAAGTTACAAATATATAGATTATGAAAAGATGAAAAATAAAAACAGTACTAAACACTATAGATATGGATTGAAAAACCACTTAAATTTAAAATAAATATATTTTTAATAGAAGGCCCGAGCTTTTGATGCTACTAGCATCATAATCATGGACAAATATATTAAAAGGGCAACAATAAAATACTTATATACAGAAAGGCAATC
>JAYRBW010138678.1:0-15294 GCA_036023295.1 Invenusta paracnida
AGGAGAGGAGAGGAGAGGAGAGGAGAGGAGAGGAGAGGAGAGGAGAGAGCGAATACATATGATACAGATTAATTTTCAACAATGGGCAGAATACTAGTTGATTGTTACCAAAATCAGGTGGACTTTCAATAGAGTCTTCCTCTTCTTATAAGATTTAAGTTTCTCTCTTTTACATACTTTCAGTCTTCTCAGTTGTGTAAACGGAATCTAGGTGACACGGAGAGGATGCCCGTTGTATGACGGATGACATGATTTCTTACAGTCTATAGGTGCCATTAAGTTTCTAACTGTTTGCTCGACCTGATTTCAGATTTGTCCCCTTTTCGACTTCTCTTCAAATTCCTTCGTTAAACATATTCCAACAAAATTAAATTTGCTTATTTTGGACATCTTGTGTGTTGTTTTTATGTCACTAATGAGAAGTGGCCTGGTAATGTTTTATTGTTAGGGGCAATTTTCTGAACTATTTTACGTAACTAAAAAAATAAGGTTTTATAATGCAGACTATATGCCGTTTAAGAGAAAATTATTGAAGTTAAATCAATTTGATTTATGTTTAGAAGTTGCAATCTAATGCGAGTATTCTTTCAAGTTGTATACGTCGAGGGCGAATGCAGATTTAAATATGATTACATTATTCGATATAATCCGGTACGTAATCGATATCATTCTCACAATTAGTAGATTTCTAAATATTCTGATATGAAATATGATATAAAATATTTTACACCTCATCTTTAGATGAAAAAAATTCGTTCTGATATCCCTTTTATCAGAATATTTTTTGTAAAAAGTAAATATTTGCGCAAACGTTTATTTTCACTGAAATGCTTCTTGGCATATTATTATTTTCTTTTAAATTATGATACATAAATGATTATGCATTTTTAAATGGATTTCTGTTAGCTATTTTTCTCCATTCAATTCTAAAAATAACTTAATAAGAATATTGAACGTAGAAACAGTGCGTTTAAAAATAGATAATCATGCTTTTGATTAAGTAACGAATAGGTTAATATCACAGAAATTAATCATAAATATAGAATACCTGTCTAAAATATTTCCATTGAAAATGTTGTGCATTTTGCAATTCCGGTAAAGTTTATATGCCAACTCTTTTACGTGTTATCATAGAAAATTATATACTTAAAAACATGTCAGTTTAATTTTTTTACTTGTCTTTCTTTTATCGCGATAATTAAAAATCTGGAAATGGTCTCTATTATTGAGCATAATCTTACTTCTTAAAGTTGTTACGTCATTTATTTCAGACTGTCAATCATATAGTTTATAATGTAAAACAAATATCTGTGGATACTATATTTATATTTCACATCAATAAATCTGAATCCTTGGAATACCAAATAGTTCTCAAAATACACAAATTTATGCTTTTAATAATAGAAAGTAACTCTATAAAGCATTAAATCGCCTCATGACGATCGCAAAAAGAAACTATAAGATTAATTGGGAAATAGAAACTGTGTGTTAAATGAAAAGTAAAATTAACAACAATAACAATAAATTATGATTCAATATTTTGTACAACACGTTGTCGCAAAACGCATTGTACAATAATCGATATTTTTATTATAATTTTTATTGATTTTACTATACCTATATATGTAGATATGATTAATTTATTGAACAAGTATAATGGATAGATAGATGATATGCATTCTCAAAGATTCATTTCAGTTGTCTTCAAAATGATGTTTCTGTAATTATTTCTGCTAAAACTTGAATATTTTTATTAAAATTCTATTTTTATAACTATTTATGTATTATTTATGAGAAATTATCTTTTAAGTCTTTATACAAATATATATGCGTCACATTTTCCCGCAATATTACTTATTAATGAATTTTTACATAATGTCAAGCAGATAATTGATTTTTATCTCTGACGAAGACAAATCCTAAATTTAACAATGAATAGTCGAAAGTGTATCTTCCTCCAATCTAAGACCATTTGTAAAAAATTGTTCAATATGTATCTTGTCAAAGCAATTTAGATTGTTTATATATTAAAGCAATTTGTCTCCCTTTATAAATGATGGAATGGTTTCACATGACAATTTTTGTCCCTTCCGTTCAAAAGTTTTATTCGGTATATATTTCGGAAAGTTGTCCAGTATTAATGTAAGCGTATTTTAAGCATACGTTTTGCTTATTAAAGAACTTTTAATTGTCGTTTTCTGATTGTTAGGATGTTATTACTTAGAAACTGCAATTAATAATTCATTACGTTTTATGTACTACACCACAAATTTCTAAAATGGATCTCAACATTTTGTTTTCGCTAAAAACGTGCGAAATCGATAATTGTCAGTGTTAACAAGGCAATAAAATGCCTTTTCCTAATAATTTGTTATCAGTAACATACAAGACTCCTGTTATAATATGACTTGTGTTCATATTAAGTTCTTATTGTCATATTATCTCATGAACAACGTTTAATGTACGATACTCTTGCACATCAAATCGCTCCAGGTTGAATTCATTATGTTAACCCGTCGACAAGAAAGTTGATCTCCAAAATTTCGGGCTCAAATAAAAATATCTGCAGCATTTTCGGCTTTATTGTTTATTATTTTATTAAGATTCTTAATATACTCTTAACAAACTTTTAGAAAATTCTTACGAAATTCTCACTAAGTTTTTAGAAGTTCTTACTGTGTTATTAGTATATTCTTAATAAGCACTTACTAAGCTCGTATCAAGTTTTTAATAAGTGCTTAGTAAGTTCTTATTAAGTTCTTAATAATGTATGTTAATTTATGTTATTATTAAATTTTGATCAATCAATTTGGCGCGTAGTGTAAAAGTAGAAACCGACCTTAAACAATAAAAAAATATATTATTTACTTATTCTTATTTGATAGAAAAATGTCAAAGTATATCATAAATTCTATAATGTTTACAAAAGTATTCATAATACACTAATCTGACTTCCAAAATTAAATTGTAATCAAAACAGATATATTCAAATGTAAATAACATAGCGATCAATTCAATTTACATACATATTTTTTTATTAAAAAATTAGCATAGTTAGAATTTTTAACAATGTATCTTTTTTAATACTATATACAGCTATTTATAATTGTATTGGACGGTTTAGATTTATTATAATTCCAAAAATTCCAAATGTTTAAAAATGATTTACTGTTTGCCATTTCAAAGCTTTGCTTTGTTTATTTAGTTTAGAATACTCTTTTATAAGATGAACAGAGCACATAAGTACATGTGCACAGCTCTCCCCTATACATATATGAGTACATTATGGAATTATTTATACCAACTAAAATAGAATACAGGAGATAATTTAAATTTAACTTATGAAGCAGAGAAAGCACGACGAGTTTTAAATCGAAACGAAAAGATCCGCTTTTTACCTCTCCTCACATCATGGAAGGAGAAAAAAAAATCTTTTACATTTTTACGTATATATATATATAAACTTACTTTTATAATGACATGCAAAGATAAATATAACTTTTACCTGCTGCATAGGCGAAGGGCATAGGGTAGGGCAGGACTTGCTAATGAGAAAGCGCATCTTTTCTAATAAACGAACATAAATGGATGTATGTACCAGCGAATGACTGGATTATTACTGCCACACAGGTGAACTGGATAAAAGTTTAGGACCAAACCCTAGGAAGAGAGATATTGAAGGGAGAAAAGCTAGGGATGAAAGTAAATTGATTTATAAATAAAAGTTAAGAGGGGAAAACCTTATTCTCTCTTTTCGTCTCTTCTCTCCTCTCTTGTTCTCAACTTTTTCCAACCTCTTCAAGAGATATGGATGGCTCAAGCGTATAAGAAGAAGGTTCATAAACACACGTACACTCACACAAATATACACCCACAGATATGGGTACTTACTTAAAATGCAGACTTCCATCCATCCATTTTAACTTACCATCGATTACAGGGCTCACCACTCTCCCCATGATGGCATACCCCCTGGAACAAATCTATAATTCAAATTGTTTCCCCCCATTAAGCAGGCGGGAGCAGCATTCTAATTCCCATTTTAATAACTAAAAGGGAAAGGGTATCACCTTCACGATTCGAATAGATAGATATATGTCATATCATATCATATCCATCGACACTCAGAAGATGAGCTATACTCAAGTTAGCTACAAGCCTATATGTACCTACTTATTTATCAATATGTCATTATAATTGGGTATTATCTGAAATACATTCATCCCCGCGGACTGTACTCCCATTGTCATACAATAGTCTGCATCCACCCCACCCTCCTACTGTTTACAGCCAGCGCAAGTCTTCCAAATCGTCACATGTTAGAAGTTTTAATTGGGGACTCCATCAGCGCATAATTCTCGCTCGCTAGCTCCTAACAATAATATGCAACACAAACTGTATCGAGATAAATATTTCAAATATTCATTTTAATGTGAAGTAAAATTTAGAGTAAAATTTACCTATTTGAGTATCCGTTCTAGCTAAACACACGCACTATAGAAAGAGAAAACGCAATGTTTTCAAAGTTCTTCCAAAAATATTAGGCTTTAACGTAAAATCAAACTAAACTAGTGGAATCTGGAATATGAGGCTCGTAGTTTCACTTCCAAGTAATGCGCATATACTGTAGTTCAGCGCGCAATAGGCGAATTATTGTAATTATACCGGTTTAAATAAAATCAACCCAATGATATGTAACAAAAATGGACAGATGTCAAGTTATATATAGGTCTAGTTCTGTTGAAAAATGAAAAAAACAAAACATATTTTAGCTGTATCGTCTTACACGTTCATTCCGCAGTAATTTGCAATTTTAGACATTATTGAAAATATGCAATATTTTAAGATAATATCTACATATATATCTAAAACCCTACGATTAATTATAATTATAATAGTAGGGTCAATAAAGTTTGTTTGTTTGTTTATCCGCATGTAACATAGTAACTAGTGTCAAACATTTGATTTTCGTTTACTTGTGTTGATGCTATAAGCTGATATAATCTGCTTATTTCCTACTAAATAAAAGATCTACGGCGATGTAGGTAAGAAACATTAAAAATATATTTTAAAATAAAATAACACGTAAACCAGTATATTTTTAACTAAAGTGACAGAAATTCGAATGTTGTCATGACAGTATTGCTAAGTTAGACGCAGATAAACAAACAATTTCAACAAGTTAAACACAAAAAGGTTAAATACTTACACTTTGTGGGACATTCATTGTAACATTTTAATAGCTTAATTTCGATAATATTATTGGACAAACGAATCAATCGATTTCTGCGCATTGTTCAATTTTAAATGAAGTTTCCTATAAGATTCCTTATTTCCTATAAGATTCCTTATTTCCTATAAGATTCTTTATTTCCTATAAGATTCCTTATTTCTTATAAGATTCCTAATCATTTCCTGTAAGATTTCTTTGAGATTCCTAATCATTTACTACAATATGCCTATACGATTATCATTGTTTGCCTGAAAGATTATTTTTAATTAATAGTGGATTATTGATTATTGGGAGAGTCTCACTGAAGTATTTTAGCAAAATAGAATATACTCACAATGGAACAAATTATATCCATACACTAGATTTACACTAAAAATATGCATCTTTCAACTAATTAATATCATTATATACTGTCCGTATAAACATTGGAAAATGAGATATATAATTAAGACAGTATTTATTAATTGAACTATTTTTACATCGTCGATTGAAAAATAACGTACCGTTAATAAAAAAGATATAAATTCAGCTTAAAACTTAAAAGGCGACATTTTATGTTCTGTGAAATAAGCAAAAAAATATGTTTTTATTGTTTCTTTAATTTAAATTTTTAATTATAACATTGCGATGTTCTCACTTTAAGGGGCATTAATTAATAAAAGTACTGAAATCTAAGCTTGGAGTCTGACTACTCATGGACGTTAATATTCTACTTTTCATGGCTCAACTTCGTTGAGATAAATCTGCACAGTCTACAATCCAGCTGCTATTGATTAATTATTAATATTAAAACCACAACTATGCTATACAGTTAATTAAGAGCCTCCTTAATGAAGCTGCCACACGGTACATAAAATCTGCTGGATATAAGGCGAGAGATATAACAAGAATACGAAATAGAAGAAGAAGAAGAATATGACGGAACGGAAATAAAAAACATAGCTTTTCATTACTATTTGACCCTATTCAGTCCACAAGAGACGTATGAACACAGTCTTGCATAATGATCATTACTGTCTCTCGTCCTTTCCAAAAAATGTCAATAAATATAAATTGAGAGACTAGTAGTTTGGATAAGAGAGGCTGAAATGTCCACTACACTATAGCGGGGAGTATCACGTCACATTATTATGAATCTTTACTGTGCTTGCCTGATAAGGAACTTACGGGACATGATTTTATTGTCAGACGGAATGGGCGCGAGATTTTAGAGCACCAATGCCAACGACGATTATAAATATCTAATACACAGTACTGCAAGTGAGCACGATATCCTTGGAGCTGAACTGGACGTTGTTGTGTCGATAAACTGGGCACATTTATTGGTACTAACTACAACAAAGCATTTAATTGGAATTGGAGATCAAATAAAAGAAAAGTGCAACAATGAGACTGCCTGGTCAAACAAATATGGCAACGTTTCTTGATTACTGTTGGTTCCCGCACATAAGAAATGTCTCCCATGGGACAGCAACTTTTGTTTTTATAACCACATTTATTGTTCATTCGGCCAGATGTTCACAGATTACTTTACTGGTATTTTTGCCGTTGTTGTTATTGTTCTGTCTTTTAGTTATCCTCTCATTGTTTTGATTTAATAACATTTTAACTATGCAGAGTTCCCGCTAGAAAGCGTTGAGAGGAGAGGAGAGGAGAGGAGAGCAAAGAAAAAAGAACAACTAAAAACAGCAAGCATCACGTTGAAGATTTTTGAACTGAATTTTTCAACGAGACTACTGCCTGAAATCTAATGTAAACAGAAAACATGATTTCACGAGTGAATTCTAGAACTCGTCAAAGTGGTCCTTTGATCGGTTGTGTGTGAAACTGGATCATCCTTTTATTGATGAGATGTGTAAGGCAAAATAAACAAATTTGTATGAATGAATAGGAATATTTTCTTTCATAAATCAAATTGAAATCAAAGTAATATTGCGGATTAAAGAAGATCTTCTTTTTTTGAATTCGAAAGCGTGAAACTGTTTTTTGTTTGTCAATTTTTTTATCAAATGCATGATACTGAAATATAGAAAAGAAGAGAGATTTTTAACTTTAGTTTGGTAACATCTGTATCTGTACCTACTGCGCAATAATATTAACTTTGAAAATACTTCCACAATGTTAAATTTGAACTCAAATTTTTGTCGTAGATATTTGAGGACTTGATAAAGAAGTTTCCGTTTCTTCTCTGCTTTTTTTTTTATGCGTCGTGGACACAAATTACCTCTTTTCTTTTCGGCTTATTGGTCTATAATTGACTGAATTGGCAGTTGTCAAGATGCGAAGAAGCCGTTATTAAGGCATTGTTGACGTGAATTTAGTTGGGAAATGGGAACCCTCAACAATTCCAATTCATCTGTACAACTTTTTTGTCCAACAAAACAAGTCACTAAAATTGGAAACTTACGTTTGTGGCGTATAGTTGAAAGGTACCAAATGAATAATTTGTTTGCCCTTTGTCCCTTGGAAACTATAAGCATACTTTTGTTTTTGATGTAGTCGTGAAATCTGTGCAAAGCTGGATATGTTATTATTTTTCTAAATAGGGAGGAAATTGTTTGTATTTTTACTTTAACTTTCGTTGCCAAATAGGCTTTTTTGGGGTATTGAAAATTTATTTTAAATTGTGTATTCTTCTAAAATTAAATTGCCTCTTTCTTTAAAGCTCTATTTATGAAAAGAGTTTATTATATAGACTGCATAACAAGGCGTAGAAAAGTTTGAGATAAGTTCTACAAATTTTATAAATAAGTTCAGTCGGATTGTAAATTAATAAATTTTATTTATTTTTGTGATATAATGTATGAATTTATAGTTCTAAATATAACATCGACTAATTATTTCAAGTCATAAATGATTTTTGGCGATATTTTTAATTAGTAGTATAAAATATTTCGTAATTAATAAAAATAAGTTTTTTACAGTATAGTAAACATTTTTCATTATTATAAATATACGTCAGTCAGAATATTATTTACAAGTTTAATTAAATGTTTAGAAAACTGTCAAACATTACTATTATCCTTTACAATATGCAACTTATAATCAATGAAAGTATTTGCAACATAGATAATTATGTAGAGTGGAGAGTGAAGAGTTAGTTAAACAACAGTTAAATTAAATTAATACACTTTGCTCTTCTCATTGCATTTTTGAAACATTCTTTAAACCCGGACAATGAACTAAAACTAATTGTTAAGAGCCCTACACCTGAAATTACACCCTATAATATACACTTAATTAGTACTAACAATCCATTTCCAAATCTATCTTCATCTCTATCCGTTCCTTTAAGCCGCATTTTGAATACTTACTTAAACACAATTGTCGAACAGTACCGCTACATCGTATAACATCCATATCAGTTCATATAATTTCTTATACGCCTACTCGTTACACGGCTACAGTGTTCCTACCTAAATATCAGTGTCTAGGATGCACCACATTAATGTACATATATCGTATTATAGAATGTAAGGTATAGTTCCGACGGATCAATACTCATATATAGGTACTCAGACGTGATACTGCTCATTTTATTTGCCTCGTGTTATACCTCAGCGCGTTGCAATATATTATGCTAACAATCATTATCTTGATTAATATGATCCTTATAGCTTGATATTTGTCCCTTATAGTATGAAAGACATACCGTAGACAGGTGAAGGCATTAAAGGAGATTTTTCAATAAATAAAGGCTCTTTCCAGAATTACTATAGTATGACCAATTATATATTTAGTTACTTTGAACCTAACGGGGAACATTTTAGTGAAAGTTTAATGACTGTCTGTCTCTAGGAACGTGACTGTCTCTTTTTTTCTAAATTTTAGGACGCACTGAAAATGAGTCTATAACTTTTTTTATAATTTATTTGAAGATAAAGACGACTAATTCTTTGAAAATTAAGAACTACTGATCAATAAATCAGTAAGTTCCGATTTACACGAAGAAAATGGCAATAGATTTAGAATAAGTTTCCTTCAATTTAAGTCTTATTTTTCGTCTATTTTTTAAATCTTTTAATTACATTTACATAATTTTAATGTCGAGCTCTTCGAAAACTTTCAGAATAATTAAAAAACGTATTTAAACATATCTTTTAATACTTGCATTTAGAAGATTTAGATTAACACCTTTTTCGCTGTTGTCCAAAACACAAATCACCGGATCGAGTTTTAGGCCAATGAATTATACCTTTATTCTCGAAGCATTTCACAATTTCTAATTTCATAGCTCCAGTTTGTACCTTCCAAAAACTGACAAAAAAACCTCTCATAAAAAGTATTCAACTTCGCTAGCCTGTGGCCGTAATAATCAATAAATTCGCAATAAATGATGGTTATTAATTTGTTTAAATGGTGTGCTAGGCGGAATACCGGAGCCAGCTTCCTCCAGAGCATATTTTTTAACAAACTAACTACAATATTTTACTGCTGAGAATCATAAAATAATCCTGCAGGTCATGATCATAAAGCTCTTATAACTGAGGTAAGGCATGCCTGGCTAGCTATTACCGAGCTTAACCCTGCTGCGGCATTCTGATTATCCCGGGAGCATACTGCTCGGGGCTGTTGTTTGAAAATGGGGGTATTAACTACCTCAGCAAATTTGGAGGAAGTATGGATGGGTGAAGGTTGGTGGAGAATGAGGGGAAGATGCATGCGAGGGCTTGTTCGGACTAATAAATCAATAAGGTTGAGGGTTCTACGTTTACTCACTGACAAACTAACTAATTGGGTCTAGGAAACCTATCCATAACCCGTTTTGTGGCGCGCGGCGTGGTGTATGTGAAGATTTATGGAAAGACGAGCTGAGGTACCGGTGACTATAAGATTTCGTTCGACGTTTGTTTAAGAGAGGTGTCAGTCTTTGCAAGGGCCAATTTTAGGCAGTAAAGTTAAGAGATTCCAGATTCCAGCGCGCAAACTAAAATTAGACATTCAGCTGTGTTGCTTTCTGGATTTCCCTCCAACAGCAGGCAGCTCAGTGACCTTGAATGACGTGGTTTCTCGCGCGGAGGTCCTGCACAATTAATCTTCACTGCTTAACTAACGTTCTCTTTGATCCAAGATTGAGCGACCGAGTCTCTCTCTCTCTCTAGTTTGTACATACATATCATGTATCTAGTATGTGTCACAGGCGCAGGATGACTGAATGAAGAGGAACTGACAGCTATCAGTGAACTTGGTCGGAAAGGAAACGCTAGATTTCTGAATTACTCAGCACCACACGTCAGTCAAAAGGAGAGAAACAGATCGTGCAGAGAAGAGAAAAGAAGTCGGGGGACTTTGTTATCTGAGAGGGACTTTATCAGGGCCTCCACAGTGTGAGTTCTGTTATACGAGAACTTCCAGAATGTGTCTACACTCTTCCTGGAAACGGAGAATTTGGAACTGAGAGAACGAAGCTCTTGCTTGCCTATAATTACTTTCCCAGCGTAGTCGTCTTCCCGGTTGAATCTGACAAGAGAGGAAAGACTCTGTTGAACTGTTGAACGAAGCCGACAAGATTGCAGGAGGCAGAATTGCTCCCGCGGTTGGGAGAAGAAAGCGGCCCGATAACGGGGCAATTTCCGCTTCAAATATATAAATCTTATTGTGCTTTAATTACTGTCCGATTTCCGACATTTGTATTAGCCGTTGAGGAGAAGAAGAGAGACAAAACGAGAGAAGCGAGGAGAGGAGAAGAGAGGAGGGGAGGGGAGGGATGTAGTTTTTTCAAAGGAACCTGCACACAGCCTCTGTATACCTCAGCTTCTGTCTTCTCTTTGAAGGCTTGAGAGCGCGTGAGGATGATGGATTCTCCTTGCGTAGTGATTGATGAGAAACACTGTTTTGATTATAATTGAATATATTTTATAGGCGAGGTGAAAGAGCACCTGGTTATAAGCCCGGCTTGATGTCAACTAGCCCAGAGTATGTCGTGTAGAGAGCCACTATTCCTTCATCTTTACTGGCTTCGCAAGCTTCAACGTTCTTTCTTAATTAGAAATGTGAACGTAGTTCAGTTAATTTAATTATATTTAATCATCTTTTAGATGGGTCTAATATGGTTCCAGGTTATTCATAGCTTTAATAACTATATATAGTTCCAAATTGTAGCAAATTGTATTTCACTGATTCCAGCTCTAAATCCAATAAATCCACAATTCTACAAAAACAGAAATTCAATAAAATGAAATTCTACAAAAGGAGTAAATAATATTTTTCATTTGGGGTTAAATTTACGACTAAATTTCCTGTCTTTATGGCTATAGCTATACATAATATTGAGCCGCCTTATTAAAAGATTAGTAATGAGGCTCCCTTCTAAGTTTATAATAATAAAATTAATTATTTTACAGTTATAACATAAAAGTTGTCAATAACGTTTACCAAACTATCAGAATACATTATTATTTACATTAAAATGGTAAAATCCTCCTTCAAAAACCTGTCGAGTGCCGTTGAGATCCATATTTTGCTTCTTTTTTTAAGATCAAACAAGAAGGAAGACATCTTAATGAAAGTAACAAAATTCTCGGCTACAAGCAACTCATTTAGGATTCCCACTCGTGTCAAAAATGATTAGCCCTCCATTGTCCCCATGTGTGAGGATGCATGGCCCTCACTTGTAGCAATTGAAGAATTTGACTCAATTTATCGATATTATAGGCACGTAGAGTCACTTGTGGAAGCTGTATTATTCATTTAAATCACTTTGAAATATCAGAAAGAATACTTGGAATGTTAAGGCGATAAGGCCGCATCAACATTAATTCAAGACAAAGGCAAGTGTCGACCTTCATTTTCTTTGAACAACGAAATGAATTTGTATTCTGCCTTTTTTTCCAAGATAGTTCTGTACATTTTTTTTTAATCTGTTTCTATGGCTTATTCTTGACAGTGTTTGTATTACTTTTTGGGTATTTTTTATACTAAAATATTCCCCAGACGATTTGATCTACGTACATTTGTGTTCATTAATTATGTATGCTAAAAACGTGACAATATGTTTTGTTGTGAATTATTGGCGAATTTTTTTAACATTTTTTAAAAATATATTTAAAACAATTACTAGCTAACGCAATAATGCCTTATATAGTTACTTTATTGGTCTCTATTTATATATGATAAAATGAAAACATTAAAGTAAATCATTGCTATTTTATACTTGTAAATGTGTTACTACCGATTTCTCTATATTCGATGTTTAAAACCAGTTGATACGTCATTGAAACCAACCAATAGTGATGCATTTCACAATTTGTATAAATATACTATATATTTCAGTTATTATCATTGAATAATTATAGTCACAGAGATCATATGCATCGTTTTATTTTAATAAATTGCATATAAATGTAGTAATAAATATTTTTATTAAAATAATTTTAGAGTAAATATATGTATTTATACAATTTGAACACGTGTAAGTTGTTTGAAGAAATATTTGCTTTATTGCCCGTACGAGTATATATCTAAAACTGTTTTACCACAGAAACGGTTTAAAATCTGTCATTTTAAAACATTAATGTGCAAAAGCTATTGGGTTACAAAATAGAAGAAACTAAACTGCATGTACAATTGATAAGAGCGAAATCTCTGTGTTTAATCGCTCTATAATTAGTATCGTTTAAACTAAAACTCAATATACAGGAGCATAATCATTGCAGGAACTCAAATTTATTATATAAATCACATATAAATATAAATTTGCCGCGTAATCTAGAGTTTTGTATTAATTTGTAAATTCTTTTCAAATATAAATTAACTAATTAAACGAATAATCATCAATCCAAGATGAACACATGAAAAGGAAGTTAACGCAATTATAGTCAATAAAAATCAAATATCGATTAAATCAAATAAGCTCCCCAGGGTCCGCAATACAAGATTCTTGATTGCTACGAGCACACTCGACAAAATTAATAGTCTTCTGGGAAAAATTAAATATCCAAATATATTTGCCGCACATATTCAGCTCTACCAGCTATTAAAAAAATTAAATTAGCGACTTTACTGTAATCATGACTAGACTATATTTATGATGAAATATACAATTAAAAGTATTAAATATATATCACTAGAACATAATAAGACGGCAATATATTGCTTGAAGGTATGATTAAAATATTAATCTTCGTGAACTAATACCAGACTGGTAATTGGCACGTATTGAATATAACTCATAATTATTTATCCTCAAGTAAAGTTTAAAGCTCGTAAATGAGGATCAAATTATATCACGAAACCGTGAAAAACTCTTTTCAAATTTATTTATTATGTTTCATGAAAAAATAAGGTTTTATTACAAATACAAAAAGTGGCAAAAAATGATTTCCGACTACTTTTAGAATGTATGAAACTTTTCAGTCACAGTTTATTTAAAGTTATTTGAACTTATAACTGGAGCCCCTACAATAATTTAAAATAAAAAAGTTTAACATCAAATTCAAATCAATATCATTTTGAAGTCGAAGCGCTTTAAAAGATAATCAGTCTTTAACTTGATTCTAAGAAAAAAGCCAGCTTGCTAAACGAGTTTTTGTAATGATTTCCCGAAATGGCAAGTTTCCGATGCCTTCTTGCTTTGCAAGTTTCAAGCGCGGTATAATACTTGATTCCCCCAGAATTATATCATCAAATATATGCATAATTGAACAGCCCAGTGAGCGAGCGATTTGGACGAATAATTGCAATCAAAACGAACATATAGAAGGCGGGAAAAAAACCGACTCTGTATTTATAACAACGAGAGAGAAAAATATTTCTTCTCGTTGAAGGCTGATCACTTTGGGTGATATACTGTGATATTCTCAGATCTCTGCTGGACAACTTATGGCTTCTACGCACAAATCTTTCGTTAGATCAGATGGACGGGGGCGAGGGGAGGGGAGTGTACCCATCTTGGAGTCAGTTTGGAATTTTTTGTCGCCAAAGATTCCAGTCCAGTGATGTCCTTGTTATTCGCGTGTCGAACAATTTTCACGGCCAAAAAAGCCAAAAGAATAAATAAGAATCTGCCATCAAACTCTTCAATAATGAAATATTTTGCATGATTGCCAATATCATAGCCACCCACTCACCAAAGCTACAATTTATAATTTGAGAAGTGATATCTAGTTGAGTTCAAATCTTCTTTTACTAACTAACACAGATCTAGAGCAAGCAATGGTAAATGTTTCAGTACACGGTATAAGTGGCACACTAGCACTGAAGTTCGGGTAGAGGGGGAGGGGAGGGGGAGGGGGGTAGGAGAGTGGAGGAGAGGCTACAGAGCGTATTTTTCAAACGCTGCAAACCAGTAGCCCAGAGGAAAACGTGACCCGACTCTTTTTTTTTAGTTCCCATTCGCGTTCTTCACTGCTCAAATCAGAGAAGAAGTAGAGAGGGGACCAGAGAAGTTAAAACATCAGACACCAGTTCCGCCTAATTAAGTATTTCGTCAGGCGTGATACCTCTACGCTCCTTGCGTCTCTTCTCACTGAGACTTGCGCTTTGGGACATCTTCGTCGTCGTCGAACTGAGACAAAATGTTTGGCAAGAAACGTAGGAAGTCCTGGCCGCTCTCTCACAAACTTCTATATATATGATCCCTTGTTGTTCGGGGGGGGGGAAACAACATTCAGAGCAGATAAATTGGAGAATGATTGCTTCAAGATTGTGGGATTACTTTCTCCTCTCTTTCGTTATATTATTCTCCGCAGAACAGTTTAGTGAGAAGCTTTTTCTCTGCCACCATGATCCGAGTCTCTTTCTCTTCCGTCTGAATGTTGCCAACCATGAATCTCCTCCCTTCGCGTTTCAAACAACCCCTGGGATTCAGTAGAAAAGTTTGTAAAGCTTTTATATATTGAGATAGGCCCCTGTCCCGTATTGGAAGCCCTCCACCATCCTATATACCACAACTTAATTCCCTTCGCAACCACTTTCTGTCCCTTTCGACCTAGTTTAACACTCCCACAGCCCCCCCCCCCCACAATAGTCCAATAAACTTTGGGTTTTCACGATCCGGTTATAACTGCCGGTGGATCCACCCATAATTCCACCAACGACTAGTTAATTGATAAACCCCTGTG